>JMQE01001456.1:0-63692 GCA_000731825.1 Hypocrella siamensis | reverse complement strand
GTGTGCACCAATCGCCTAGGATGGTGGTAAGATTCGCAGTCTAGCTTATCTATCTATCTATCTACCTACATATCTATCTGTTATATTAGCTTGTGATTTGAACCTGACTGGGCTTTTTACCAACATCCTAGGCGATTGGTGCACACGGCAAATCTTGTCATTGTATGCAAAGTCGACGAGTCAGAGCTCCGTGGGGACGGGTCAACTGCGACCTGCTCAGGAGTTTGGTAGAGGAAGAGAGGGCGGTTCTGCGTGTCCGCTGTGCGTGTGTGTTTTCTGCGCAGGGTAATGGCACCTAATTCGATACTGGCAGCGATGCGGCGGGTGAGAGAAGGTCCGGGAGCAATAAGCTGTCGTCTGTTTGTGTTTCTCTTTTGTGAAAAAATAAAAATAAAAAGTGCGCATTTGCTGGGCTGGTTTTGTTCCTGGGATGCTTTCTCCTGAAATGTGTTTGGCTGGTTGCCGTGCGTGACTTGTATCTTGAACATGGATGGGCGCCGCCGTGAAGATCTTTGCTGCATGTTACAAGAGGATCTCTTGTTGCATGTTTTGGAGGAATTTCTTGTTGCTAGGTACGTAGGATTTCCTTGATGCATATTATCATGAAGCCTGGAGCAGTGATATACGAAGCAGGTCGTGTGTGTCTGAAGCTTTGATACATGCAGCATGGGTTTGGGGCATATCAAGGAAATTCTAGCATCATTGCGAGGTCGGTGCAAAAAGTATAGGGTAGCTTTGCTTTCATGACGGCAATTTAACTAGTATGTATTCATTCCTTCATTGTACTCGTACATTGATTGGTATATGGCAATGTATGCTACAGCCAAACCGTTTGATAAGACGAAAAGCCAAAAAAAAAGAAGAAAATAACAGACAATTTTGTGGTTCTGATCTCATCCTTGAAAATACTAGCCTTGCTTCAACAAGAGTTCATATATCTGCCGTGAATGGGTCAAGTCGTCCAACTGCCAGTGCCGTGTCTGTCTTGTAAAGGCAGCGCGAAGCTGTATGCACGAGGCGGGCGTCCTGATGCATGTCGGCTATCGATTGTGACCTTCTTCAGTCAGTGATGAGGCCGGTATTTCTGGAGCAGCTGAGCTGTTCTCTCATGTTTTTGCGTGAGTATGATTTGAGACGTCTGACGACTGGTATGATATAATGAACTGTGTAGATTTCCTTGGAAGGCGGGGACAAATTTCCCAGAGTCCGACGGGGAGGCTTTGATGGGAAAAGATGCCGTGTGCTGTTTTGATGTGAGAGTGGTGAGTGTCTTGGTCGGCGATGCTTGATCGTGTCGTTGTTCACCAAGATAGATCTGAGTGGAAAGATTGTTCTTCACTCCAAAAAATACTAAAAAGAAACTAAAAAGCATCAAGATTCGTAACAGGGTAAGAAAAGACAGGGAAATGGAAAAGGAAACATGGAAGAGAAAGGAAAATGAGAAAGCCATGAGACGGAGAGTATTAGACGCCTTCTTCTTTACAATGTCGCAATCACAACCTCTCCCACTCAAACGGATGCAGTCACTGCCGGGACTGGTCCGTGAAGGTGACCGTGATATAAAGTTACCATGGACATGGATATACCAAAATACTATAGCCGGCTCAAAACTAAGGGGTTTGGACGAGCAAGAGACAACCAGTTGTATTTGCTCGTGTGGACACTTACCCGCAGCATCCTAGCCACGTTGACTCGGCTATGATATTGCAAAGATGACTGAAGACAAGAGACGGTCAATGCGCATGTTTGTGAGGGAATCTCACTCTCAACGTTAACGGCTGTTGAACTTGGGGCGCGAACGACGACGCGCGGCGACCTTGATCACCGATTGGAAAGGCGCCAGATTGCATTTGATTCAATGAATTCCCAAGGACGAGCCTGCAAGAAGAAATCGGAGTTCAAAACAACAAATCCATGAACTCACCAACAAGCATCCGGGTTTCTCCCCACCGTCACGTGCGCTCAACATGGCGGCGGCGGCGGCGGCGGCTGCGCCGGCGTTTCGAGAGTCCGAATAGATCACAAAATACAACGCAGCAAGCAAGCCTCGATTATAGACGAGGGCATTGAAAGCGGCAAGCCGGCAGTTTAAACTTATTAAAAGAAAACCGCCCATGCAGCCCTCATCAGCCAATCAGTGGCAAAATTCAATCGCATAGCTGCCGATGGACTTGCTGTCTCTCACCCCAACGTGAGGGGCATCACGTAATCACAAATTGAACCAATCATAATAATGCAGAGCCCAGACCCCCCCCCCCCCCTTCCTGTCGAGCTGAGCTTGCAGAAAATGATCCCATGATGCGTCGCGTCTATGATGAGTTTCTGGGCATCACCGATAAGCGCTTTTCATTCCGTATCAGCGCATCTCATCTGAGTTGAGTGCTCATGTGAGTCCGGGCGATCATTGGTCCAGTGCACACGGCGGGTGATTTTTGGCTTCAAAGATTCGAACGGGTGAACAAGACGTGTTGCGGTCGGTGAGGCACACACACAGAGACTTGACCTGGTGAGTGATGAGAATTTTTCTTTAGCCCCCTCTTTAGCTCTAGCGTGCGCAGTCAGTCTGCCGTGAGCTGGTGGGATTTGAGTGTACTTCTTCTTTCTTCCTTTCATCCCGTTTCTCAAGATGGCGAGCGAGGGGTGAGTGAGGATGACGAATGCGCTTGATGAGCGGTCATGATAAGAAGACTGTCACCTGTGAGAGAGGTTTACTTGCAAGGAAAATGCCTTTCTTTGTTGGGGAGCTAGCCGATGATGCCCACCTCCCTTCTCTTGCTTCCTTATTTGTTTCTTCTTCGTCTTCTCTCATTCCTTCCTTGTCCGTTGTTATTCGGTTCTTCTTCTCCCGTTCTTTCTTGTCCGGTGATATTTGGCTGGCCGAGTTGGGCGTGCTGATTGCATTCTCGTAATCCTTATGAGTACTGACTGGGCACATACCACCAAAGGCACTCATTCAGACAAAAAGTCATGTCTGCGGAACCCAAGCCAGACAGTCCTGCTGCGGCAGCGGTGAAGAAGAAGAAGCCCGACTTCTCATGGCTGTAAGCGTCTTCCCCGAACGAGCCTCGCCCGCGATCTTCATAACTCATGTTCCCTTCCTCCCTCCCTTTTCGACACACACGCACACACGCACACACACACACGCACACGCACACACAATTACACACATACACCAGACTCACTCGCTAGCAGACAACCGCATCCCATCTTTGTCATCCTCCTGGTCGGGCCGGACGAGAAGCCCTTTGGGATTCAAAAGGACTTTCTGTGCCACCGGTCTACCTTTTACAACAAGTTCTTTGCCGAAAACCAGGACCAGGACGACGAGACGGTCGAGCACTTGGTCAGGCTCCCGGACAGCACGCCCGAGACATTTGGGCTCGCGCAGCACTACCTGTTCACGGGCAAGGTGTTTCCCGACCGTGACATTGTGCCGTCCTACGAGACTCTGATTGGGCTCTGGAACCTGGGCCACAAGCTCGGCATCAAGGGCCTCTGCGACAAGACGCTGGAAGCCATGGCCGAGTGTCGGAGGCAAACGAAGCGGATCCCCTCGACGCCGCTGCTCGTCCAGGTCTGGAGGGATGCGCCAGAGGGCTCGTCGATACGCATCCTCCTCCTGTCGTGGGCGGCCGAGTACATGCGTATGTCGGATGCTCGGGCCGAGTTTGCCAAGTCGCTTCCTCAGGAAGTGTTGAGTGAGCTCGTCGTGGCCATGAGCTCTTTTGACACTAATGCTCAACCGCAACACCATCATCATCAGCATCATCATCAGCATCAACAGCAACAGCAGCAACAGCAGCAGCAACAGCAGCAGCAACAGCAGCAGCAGCAGCAGCAGAAACAACAACATCCAAAACAGCAGCAGCAGCAGCAGCCGCCAAATCGAAAGGAAGAATCCGCCCTCGTCTTGCCACGCAAAAATGTACATTACCTCGATGATCCCAGCGACGACCAAGACGGAAGCAACAACGACACCACCACCTCGACCGCCGCCACAGCCGCGACCGCCGCGACCACCACCTCGTCCTCATCCTCCTCCATCGCGGCCAAATCCAGCAATCACTCGGTGAACCATGTTCGCAAGCATCGTAGAGTGAGCGTCAATCCGCAGAGCATAGTTGCTAAGCCACAGGAAAAGCAAAAGCAGCAGCAGCAGCAGCAGCAGCAGCAGCAGCAGCAGCAGTCGCCTTCACAGCCCAAAAGCAAAGGAGCTAGGACGCCTCTGCCCAAGCCGACAAAGCGACGATCGGGCATTCTCCACCTCGACAGCCGGAAATTTACAATGTCGCAAAAGCTCGAATTTTGCGCCGACCTGCTGACGAGAATGTTGTCAGGGCCAGGTATGACACGCACGCACGCACGCACGCGCACACACTTACACACATACACACATACACATACACATACACACACATATACACATACATACATATACACATACACATACACATACACATACATACACAATACACATACACATACATACACAATACACAAAAAGCCCTCTTCCCCTGCCCCTTGCCCTTCCCAAGAAAACGCAGTTCCCGTACTGATAAGCCCCCGTTTCCCTCCAAGGCTTCTGGACGAGACTCGTCGGCCCGTTCCGCGAACCAGTCGATCCTAAGGAGGACGGCGTGCCCGACTACCTCGACAGGGTCAAGCGTCCGATGGATCTTGGTACGATGAAGACCAAGATGGACCGACGGCAGTATGCCAGCCCCGACGAGTTCCTGACCGACATGCGCCAGATCTTTGACAATTGCTTCACGTACTGGACCAAGGGGGACGCCATGTGGCAGGCCGGCGAGAGGCTGCAAAAGACGTTTGAGGAAAAGTACTCGCACATGAACAAGTGGATATCCAAGATGGGTGGCGAGGAAGGCGAGTAGGACAGCTGGTCGAGGAGGTCGAGGAGGTCGAGCAGCGCGAGCAGCGCGAGCAGCGCGGAACGAGTGAGGGGTGTTGGAGTATGTGTGAAGAGGACCAGTTTTCCTTATCAATGCGAATTCTAGTTCAAGCGGTAGGAAAAGGTTCCAGAAAAAAGTCCGGTGACGAGTGGTGTGAGTGATGCTCGTCCAAGAAGCAGTAGTGCAGTCGGTATGGGGGTCATGGAGCTCGTCAACTATGATGGCTTTCACCATGTATGTCTGTAGACGCAGCTATGACCATGGAACCTGACTTTGCGGCCAAATCTTGACATGATCCTCATCCGCCATGTTTCCTTGTTCCTTGGCCTCTCCGCGCGGCTAGCCTACCCTAATGCATGTTTTGAGCCGGCGCGTGGTGGTTGCAAGGTAGCCCGGCTGGACGGTGTCCTGCTGAGCTCGTAGAAATTTACTAGGTAGGTATATCTCGGGATTTACTGGGTAGGTGTATCTCGGAATCTACAAGGTAGGTACATCTCGGATTCTACAAGGTAGGTATATCTCGGAGTGATCAAGGTCAAGTTCCGTCGTCTTTTTCTGAAAATGTCCTACATGATAGGGCGTGATATTTTTGGCAGCGCGACGCATTATTCAGTGCTTACCTACGTAGATATATATATACATATATACATATATATATATATATGTATATGTATGTGGTTGAGGTGCACGGTACAATGTGATGCACGGACGAGTTTGAGCTGAAAGAGACAAATCAAAATGGTACATGGAAAAAGAAACGAGCAAGGTCTGCGGATAGAGTGCATAGATGACTCCGATGCAGCAGCTCGTCTGTGTTATGACAGTTATCAGCTGCGTGCCAGGTACATGTGTTTGCGTACGACGCTGCAAACCCATGGCGGGTACGGGATGGATTGCGCTTCACAGCGCACTGGGAGATGCTGTGATATATTTAGACCTATACTGGTCGACATAACGGCTTGCTCGGCAAGGGACCTGAGCAACCTTTGCCGCAGTGAGTTAGGTACTAGATAATTAGTTGCTGACATGTACAATTACGTAGGTAGGTAGGTAGGTTTGTATGTGGTGACTGGGTGCTCATTCTGCAGCAAGGGAGGGAGGGGAACTGGTGAGGCTGAAGAGTCATGAGGGGATTGGGTCTGCTCTTTTCGTTTTTCTCATACTACCTACGCATGCCTGGAGAGAATGGGAGAGGGAAAAGAGGACAGAGTCATGCTAGAAAGAAGAGGGCATGAGTATTCTAGACTTGCTGCGTTACATTTCTTGTCTTCCTGGGCAAGGAGTTACGAAGTGTAGCAACAAAGATTTGGGTTTGAAAGGTGACAGAAACGACTCGGCGTGAGCACTTGAAGTGTCTTTTTACGTGAATGGCACCTGCACCATGATGAGTCTCGTCGCTGCACTTTATCTGCACCAAGGAGGCTTCTGGCTTGTCACGGATGGCCGTCACGGATGGCCGTCACGGATGACCGTCATGGATTGAAAGAACACGAGTCGAATACGGACTCAAATACAGCGGGTGGTCGCAAAGTAAGGAGCCGATTGGAATATTCGGGACCAGCCATTGGCTTTGTATGTGAGGCTGACATTGTGTTGGGTTACGTACGAGTCGCGAGGGAAAAAAATCCTCATGCGGCCAGAGTCAAGCAAGCGTCAAGACTTGCACGAGCTGCAAGCGACGGCTGTACCATGGCTGTCGATGCCGAACTTTGGCCTGCCCACCTGGCAGTCAAACGAGGCCTGAAACGCTGCTGCCGAGAAGCCTCTGACGCTTCACGTTTTGTCCCGTCCCGTCAATGTATTTGAACCGGCTGCCAAGTGAAGCCAGGGATACGGCTTCGAAATTCGACAATTGCGCCTCGTCTTTTTTTCCCCCCCCAACTTCGTAACAGAAAAAGACAGACAAGTGAGTATAGATTTGCTTGATGCAGCTGTGTGGACCGCACCTGCGACTTCGTCCCCAATCATGCAATCGAGTCTTGGCGACCAACGCTCCAACGCTCCAACGCTCCCATTCTCTTCTTTTTTTGATTTTGGCCCAGTCGGGCCAGGGCAGAACATGCGGTTGGCTGATCAGGCTCGTCAGATTGCATGGCTTTTGCAGCAGGGCCATGTCCCATTTCAACATAATGTGACGTGAGTGACGGTTTTTGTGTACGATGATTTGTCCAGATTCCCGCGGCCCTTTCCCCTCCCTCCCCACAAAAAGTTTTGGCGCCATCGTGAACCCGATCTAGATGAAGCAAAAGAAACACACATCGGGCGAGTCATGCATGGCCTCTCTTCCGCCACGGTGCAATCGAATGACAATGATGCGACGTGGCCCTACCGAGATAGATTTGCGTCTGGTGGTCTGGACTGGGACGAGGTCAAAAGGAGGAAACTCTCGGGAGATTGGCCCCCCGTCATTTCATGGATATGGAAGTGGCGGCGCATTCGACTTCAACGTGCGGCCGTGGCTCTGTGCCCGCGTGAAGAATGCCAAAAAGAGAAATGACGCCCACCAAGCAACAGACGGGAGAAATTGAGCCGGGATATGGGACTTGGGGAGATGGGCTTTGGGAGATAGGAAGATGGGACACGGGAGCCGTCATGGTTCGTCGTGCTTCGGCCTCTGGCCACTGACCTTGTTGTGTGTGCATGGCGCACAAAGGTAGGGTCTTGGGGGGGTCTGTGCTAGGCAAGGAAATTGCGAAGAGAATAAAGACTAGTCCCTGTCGAGCCAAGGGCAATTCTCGGCCGACCAAACGTGGCAAGGGGGGCCTCGCGGGGCAGACCCTGATTGGTCGGCCAAGCCGCTTGTTCCTGAACCTGTTCCTGAAAGGAGAGTCTGTTCCTGAAGACGCAGTGGACCCGACGCAGCCCATAGTTGAGCAGTAGTGCGTACACAACAAAGAAGCACCAGCACCTCTCTCGGGCTTGGGGTAAATGAGGGTGTGAGGAAGGGCAGGAACGTAGCGCGTGTGTGTGTGGCACTAAACCGTAAGTCAATTGATTTGATTCAAATCCATGGCACGTCTGGGTCCGCTCCGTGTCACAGGAAGAGAGAGGAGAAGGAGGGGAGGAGGAGAAAAAAAAAACGTGTCGCGGCACTTGGCCCATGCACACGGCCGTTTGGTGACAGTGGGAAATTAAAGAGCCAAAGAAAAGAAGGAGCCCACCGTCTCACACTCGGCCACTCACGACCCAACCGACCGTCCGCCCTGTCTTTGTTATAATCGCACTCGAGCCCGCGTCTCCCTTTGGCCTCGTTTGCTTCCTTCCACCTGTTTTCCTTTCTCGGTCCGCCTGTTCCCATCGTGATCGGCTTGGAGGCTTCTCCTCTTGCGCTGCGCCGGGCTTTGTGCCTCGTCACCCTCACTCCCACCCAACCATCATCTAAGATATCTACAAGTCTCGTCAACAATAAAGTCTTTCCAGAGTCGTCTGGGCTCTGAGCCGCTCGTTCAGCAAAGATATCTCTTCACTTACCGCCGCGCTTGCGCCTCTTTTTTTTTTTGGCCAACCAACCGACACTGGGAAGCTCGTTCCCTTGAACTCTCTTCTTTGTTTCGGCACATACACGTCTCGACCCCGACAGAACCACAGACAAGATGCTTTTCCAATCCTTCGCCTTGGTGGCCGCGCTGGCCTCGTCCTCTGTCACCGCCCTCGCCCTCGTCGAGGACCACGACCTGGAGCCTCGGAAGCCCTACCGTCTCGCCATGATGGCTCTTCCCGGACAGAGCCTGATGCGTCGCGGCACCTTGGGGTACACGCCCGATCAGACCCATTGCAAGAAGGGCGGCTCGACCTGCGCCGAGGCCTGCGGTCCTGGCTACGACATGTGTGCTGCTGCGAAACCCGACGTCGCTCACTGCTTCAACCCCGGTGCTGGCGCGTCTTGCTGCACGGATGGCTCTGGCAGTATGTCTCCCCCCCCCCGGCCATCCCCGGCCATCCCTGGCCCTCACTGCCTCGAAAAGCGCCTACCAACTTTCTCCTTTCCCCGCGTCATGACTGACACAAGCTGCACCCAGATTCCTGCGAGGCTGGCTTCTATTGCACTCACGACGATCAGCTCAAGACCTGGTGCTGTCCCAAGGAAATGGATCTGAAGGCGTGCGCTGCTGCCTTCTCCGTCCCTGGCCTCGCGCAAGCAACGTCCAAGACGTTGACCGCCGCCACTTCCATCACTGCTCCTCCCGTCTCCACCACCAGCATTGCCAACACGACCACGTCCTCGTTTGGAAACCTGACCACCGTCACGTCCGCCGGCCAGACCACTACCTGGTCTGCTGCCAACGGCACCACGTCCCTCGTCGCCCCGACTCAGCCCTCCGAGCCACTGCCACCCGTCACTGCCGTCCCGCCTCCCTCCAGGACCAGCGCCAACGGTGCCGCCGCCTCGAGTGCGAGCGCCCTGCTGCTCCTCGCCGCTGGCATCATTGCCCTTTTGTGATAGACCAACGGGTCATGCGAGGCAGTGGACCTTGTTTCCTCGAAGAGCCTGGACGGATGTACTTCGAGGTCCCTCAGGGACGACGGAGGACCCTGGGAGACATGGATACAGCGCCGAGAACCCGCAGCAAGTTTCACTTCATCTTGTCGATCCCGATCATCTTCGAGCTTTTACGAATCCTTGATTTCACGACTCATCTGTACAAAGACAGGGGTGGGGGGAACTTTGGTTTTTTTTTCTTTTGCCATTTGGGGTTGCCAGCTTTTGACTTTATGTTGCGGGATGAAGCCGGATTTTCTTCGCAATTTGACGAAGTCACTCGTTTCTTACCGCCTGCGCCAGACGCGACTTTTCGACTTGTGTCTGCGCAAAAGGGGCCGCGGCTGAAAGTTTCTTCTTCTTTTATTATGCTTTGCCATTCTTTTCTCTTTATACTTCCCTGTGTTTCTGTTCTTCCTACCCACTCTTCTTTTTCTTGTCTCATCTTATATCCTGCTTGTCTATCAAGCTAGATTCTCCTTGTCCACGACTGCTCTCACGAGATGTCGCGCTTGCATAGGGTCGAGCCTGAGTTGGGCGTTGTTTTTTCAGCTCTTTTTCCCTCTCTTTCTTTCTTCATCTTCTTTTTATTCAAAGGCTCCCTTGGAATCAATGTACATTAATCACCGCGCTTATACCTATTTGCTTCCGGACTGCATTGCTCAGGATGACAAAATATGATGAGGGGTTCTGCTGTGTCGCATGTACGCGTTTGAAATACCACTAGCTTTTTTGATCAAGAGTTGCGAAACCTGCCCTGCCCATCATGTGACGTGTGTCTGCTCACTTTCCCCGAGAGCACTCTCATCTGCTCATCAAGCGTGTCTCTTTCCTTTTCATCCCCAAATCGAATACAAAATTGAAGTGTGATTGTTATGACTGTAAAGCATGACCTGTCCCCGAGTGTACATACAGAGAGGTATGGGAATTTCACGGGTCTAAGACACTCTTCGCTCGTGGAGGTGCCGCGGTGTGGGAAGCGCTGGAATGCAAAGCGTCTGCGTCAGGTGTGCTTTGTTCGAAGCCAACTTGGAAAGTGATTCTTTGCGTGTGATTGGTTCGGTTGGGAGCGATACTGTACTATTGATCCTGGATGCCGATCTGCTGTCTGGAAAAATGGGGAAGCGGGAATGTCCGCGCCTCAAGGAGGGCTGCGTACAGCCATCTTTGTGGGCGGACGTACCTAGTGCTTATTTAATATGGGCGCGTTGGTAGCGAGAGCCGCAAGAAGCTGCAGCATGAGCTGAGATGTCTTGTCATTTTGCATACCGGTTCCATATAAGGATGGGAAACAATTTGGAGGGCGTGAGGATTCCGTGTATTGAGAGAGGGGTAGGGCAGCTGTGTGGGGCGTGAAGCATCGGATGGGACAGGATGAGACGCTGTGATTTGATGTTTTTTTTTTGGTGGGCTTGAAAAGACATCGGACTCTTCACGTCGCACACCACTTACGTATGAGTTCTTCGAAAGCCCGATGCCACTGCCCTTGCCTTGCCTTCACGAAATCACACGTGGTAGGAGCAGCCGGGCGCCTGCCGCCCCGCCTCTTCACCACCGCCACCTTCGTCCCTTTTTTTCTCACTCGAGTGTAAGCGCCCGTCTTCGACAGCGCCAATGCTGCCATGTGGTATCTGGTCTTGGTCAGCTGGCCGTCTATGGTATACACTAGCATGCTGCGGCCCTTCGTACGACACCAAATGTGAGGCTGTTTCTCATGTACGATTGCGTGAGCCATGTTGCGGCCAGTCGGAAATGGCAGGCCGCAGGCATATCCAGCTTTGCTCACCCAATCAATTGCACCATGGGCATTTCGGGACCCGACCATCACACCCTTGCCACGCATGCTGGCTGCTGCAAGCGACCGCCGTAGTACCAAGGCTTTCACCTCACGCCTCACTCAACATGATCTCCCATGACGGAAGACCTTGTCTTCTCCCCTTCTTGCCTTCGCCATGGCAACTGCCACATCGATTCGTGCTGAAGTTCTGTTGGTTTCGACGACGACATGGCCTTGGAGGCCTTGGGCGTTGCCTCCAGCGTCATAGCTGTATTGGAGCTTTCCGGCCGGGTGACGGCGATTTGCTTCAAGTATTCCAGGGATGTCAAGAATGCGAGGGAAGAAATCAATCGACTCCTGACCGAGGTCAACAGTCTCAGGGACACGACCCGCAGCGCACAGGAATTGCTAGAGTCCCCGGAAGCAGGTAAACTTCGGTCGTCAAAGAAACTCCTGAATGCTGCCGAGGATGCCCAAGCATGCTTATCGAAACTGGATCGAGACCTCGCACCGTCCTCGACGAGAAAGGTGTTTGCCAGGTTAGGTCTCAAAGCGCTCAAGTGGCCTCTGAAGAGGAAACACGTCAACGAGGTGATTCAACAATTGGGACGCTGCGCGCACAATATCTCGTTTGCCCTCCAGGTCGATCAGACGTACGTGGTACTTGTACTCGGCAGCTCAGAGCTTTTGTGCTAAGTATTGACATCAACGTAGCGCTATTTTGCTCGACCTGGGCCAGAAGGCCGTCGACCTGGATCAGAAGGCCGTATTAGGTCGTCTGCCTAGAGCGGATGGAGCAGCCCACGACTCCCTCGGCGAAGTAACGAATCCAACCTGCTTGACAAACACTCGTGTCTCTCTTTTGGACGAGGTGGCACAATGGGTTCGAGACCCTTCCGCTGAATCACTGTTTTGGCTCAACGGAATGGCTGGGACTGGCAAGTCGACTATTGCGAGAACTGTTGCCAAGACGCTGTGTCTATCTGGTCATCTGGGTGCGAGCTTCTTCTTCAAGAGAGGAGAGGCCGACAGAGACAGTTTTCACAAGTTCTTTACCACCCTCGCGGCTCAACTGGTGGTCGCCGAGCCTGGCACAGCCACCAACATCAAGGAGGCCATTGATGCCGATCCGGCTATCTTTCAGAAGGGAATGCAGGAACAGTTTGACAAATTGATCGCCCAACCCCTGACCAGCATTGATCCTTCGGCGCGCAAGATGTCTACCTTGGTCATCCTGATCGATGCTTTGGACGAATGCGTAGCTTCAACGGCGGATATCCGCCGAGCCGTTCATATTCTTTCTTACGGCGAAACTATGCGAACACCTCAGGTCCGCATCTTCATCACCAGTAGACCAGAGTTTCCCATCAGGATGGGCTTTAGACTGGCAGGCGCCAAGCATAAGAGCGTAGCGCTGCAGGATTTGCCTGAAAACGTTATACAAAGGGACATCAAAACATATCTCGATCACCAGCTCGCACAGGTCCGCAGCAATTACAACCTCATCATGCCCAAGGATCGGCATCTTCCTCTGATGTGGCCAAGCCATGAGACCATTCATGCACTTGTTGAGATGGCCACCCCTCTCTTCATCTTCGCAGCCACAATCTGTCGTTACCTTGCGGACTTGCGTTGGCACCCAGACGAACGGCTCACGAAAATCCTGCGCTACCGAACCAAGAGTCAGCAGTCGAAGCTGGATGCCACGTACTGTCCCGTCCTTGACACACTGATCGAGGGCTTGGACAAGCAAGAAAGGCTCGAGATTGTCGAGCAATTCCGGGACATTGTTGGACCCATTGTCATTTTGGCTTGGCCACTTTCTGTCACAGTTCTTGCAAAGGTCCTTGACGTCCCAAAGAGGATAATTGACCAACGCCTGGACGGGCTGCACTCTGTCTTGCATATTCCTCAAAGATCAGAATCGCGTGTACGATTGCTCCACCTGTCTTTTCGCGATTTTCTCTTGGACCCGGGCAAGGAGCATCAGAATCCATTTTGGGTCTCTGAGCGGAAGACGCATGCAAAAATGGCGGCTCATTGCCTCCGGCTGATGAATGCTGGATTGCGAGAGAACATGTGTGATTTGAAAGATCCAGGCGTCCGGCAATCATCCATTGATCCTGACAGGATCAACGAGTGCATTTCTGACGACCTTCAGTATGCCTGCGTCAATTGGGTATCGCATCTTCAGTCAGCTCAGCAGTCTATACGAGACGACGAGGAGACACACACTTTCCTGAAAGGTCATTTTCTCCACTGGATTGAGGCTCTGAGTTTGATTGGGAAAGCCAGTCATGCTATTTCTTGTGTCAAAACCCTGATAAAATCTGTTGACGTAAGTTCTGAACCAACTGAAATTCTAGTTTTGAGGGAACAAAATAATGACGGTAGAGCGCAACAGCCGGCCAATTGTATAGACGTCTCACTTTTCTTGGAAGACTCCTATCGCGCCTTGTTGAAGTTCATGACAGCCATCAACTCGTATCCATTGCAAACGTATATATCAACTCTGCTCTTTGCCCCTCAGGATAGCATATTGAGGACCAGATATAGGAGCTCGATCCCGGACTGGATTATCCAAATACCACAAACTCAAGCAGGATGGAGCGATTGTTTGCTGACTCTCGAGGATCACGAGTCGCAATATGTTGTGGCCAAATTCTCGCCTACGGGCAGTCGCCTCGGGTCCGTGTCTGCAGACAAAACAATCAAGATTTGGTCCGTTGATACTGGGGAGTGCCAGCAAACGATTCAGTGCCCGGCGTCCAATGTTGCAGTCGCATTCTCAAAAGACGAAAGGCTACTGGTAACCGCATGTGGAGATAAGGTTGTTCGATTGTGGGATATGGACACAGAGACATGTATTCAAGAGTTCATCGGCCACAACGAGTGCCCAGAATTGGCGCTCTTTTCGAACGACTCAAGACTCGTCTATTCAACTGACAAGACTAGCGTTCGGGTCTGGGACCGTGGCACGGCCGAGTGCATCCAAATTTTCCATGGCACTCTGATATGTATCTCGGACGATTCTTCGCTTGCGGCAGTCAAGAGAACCAACACCTCACTAGAGATCATTCGTCTTGCAGATGGCTGCTGTCTACGTGAGCTGAAGGGACACACTGGTTTGGTCACGGCAGGTGATTTTTCCCTCGACGGAAAATTCCTAGCTTCTTGTTCCTTCGACGAGACGATCCGAATTTGGTGCACAGAGACTGGGGAATGCAAGGGCAAATCGCCGGAGCTTTGGGAATGGTTACATTGCGTGGCATTCTCAAAGGATTCGAATCGCGTGGTCTCGGGTGGACAGTTCGGTACAATACATGTTTGTTCCACCTCAGGAACAGTCGTCCAGAAGCTTACGTCGGTGCACTGGCACTCCATCCTCTCTTTGGACTTTTCCCCCGACTCATCAATGATTGCGTCCGCATCAGAGGACGCAAATGGAACTGTTCGAATATGGCGTCAAGCTGATCAAGGAGAAGAAGATTTCTTGCGAGAAGCCAAAACAAGTGATCAAATCTCGCTTCTGCAACTGTCTCCCGACCGCAAGCACATGTGTACCAAGTCTATGGACGATAAACTGCTGGTGTGGACCGTTGATGGAGGAGAATGCATTCAGACCCTTGACGTGAAATCTCCACCAAATCAGAAAATGTTATTCTCTCCTGATTCATCTTTGTTCGCGTCGTTGGAAAGTTCGGGAAGACTTGACCTATGGAACACTTCAACGTGGCAGTGGATTTGTCAATTGGATCTAGGACGCACCGTCTCAACAATATGCTTCTCGAATGACTCGGCCTATCTGATAGCGACCATGGGAAAACACCGAGCACAGAAATGGCATCTGTCTGAACGGGAGGTCTCGTGGACATTTGTTCACTCAGAGGCTGAATCTGATGATTACCTGATGGCGATTTCCAAAGACGATCCGGGTTTATTTGCCATTTCAGTTGGAGGCAAACAATGCGTCATGAGCATGAATGAGAATGAGCGACTGTGCGAACTCGAGAATCCAAAAAGTGTTCAGTTTGATGGTGCGGCCGAATTCTTCCGTGGTTCATCTCTTTTGGCCGCATACTCAGACGGGTCAACGCACGTTTGGAACGTCAAGACTGGGAAGCTTTGGAGGCACCTCAATACTGGTGGCAACCATGCAACTTTGATTTGTTCTCCTACATATGATTTGATATGGCAAACCTGGGGTGAGCTCGCCGAGGCGTGGGACCTAGAAAAGGCGGAGTGTATCAAGCGCGTTCAAATAGGAAGGAAGAAGGAAAAGATGCGGCTTTGGCTTCAGCCAGACAACAAGTCTCTCCTCACAGAAGTGGGTGAAGTTCCCGTTGGCGATGTGTTGGCCAGGCCGAAGGCGAGGGGATCTGCGCCCGTTGAGCAGGGCATCCAGTCCGGATTCGGCATCAGCCCGCGACGTGATTGGATTACGTGGAATGGAAGAAAGCTCGTCTGGGTTCCTGTCGAGCTTCGCAACACACCTTCAGCGATCGTGAACAATACTGTGGCAATTTGCCCACTGAATAATGTCAAGGTAAACATTGTCAAGTTCAACCAACAGCGGCTGCCATTGTTGAACAACGCAGTTTGAACCGCTTTCGGGCTACTCTAATGCCGGAATGGAATCCTGGTCATCACACTGGCTTCATCATCTCAGGAGCAGTTCAGTTCAGGTTCAGGTTGAAGAGGTATATTGCCTAATCACTGCAGAGTGGGATTGGCCGTCGTTCAAATTGCTGGACTGACAATTGCCGAAATTCATCTCTCTTCTTCACTTAAGCTTCTCCTTCCTACTTTTGAGTTGGGGCTTGGGAAGAGCCGTATTTCGTCTTGAGCTCTGCAACCAAAGTCACATAGCGTTCTTGAGCTTGCTCTGCCGTAATACCCTCGTCGACCTTCTCCTGCCACTTGTTTCGCTTCGCTTTGCCCTGAATGTTCGAGACAGGTCAGCTCAGATATAGGCTTTCATGGCGATCAATATATCTCTTTGAAGAAGCAGATGATTGTGAAAACACTTGTTGGAGAAATGGAGGGACATTACCTTGGGGTCAAACATCCCTGGCTTGGCTTCTTTACTGATGTCGAAGCCCTGGGCGATTTTGAACAGCGCTTGGATGAAATTTGGTTAGCAATCGCTCATTTCCCCATGGCCAGGGAACTGGATTCCAGGTCATCACGTACCATACAGTTCGAGGAGTTCATTAGTTTGAGGTTCTTTTGCCAGCTGTTTGACCTCGACTTTGGCCTGGTCAAAGGCTGGGGCGGGAGCTTCGGACGACATGATGGATGAGTGAAGCGGCAATGGAGCCAAAGAAACCTTTCAGTTGAGATTTGAAACGAAAATCCAAACAAAATGATAAATTACGAAGCAACGGCGTCTCAAGAAACGATTTTGAAGCGACAATCTGGCACCGTACAAGAAAATGTTTGAGAAAGGACAAAGAAAGGGAGGAAAGCCTCCAAGCTTGGCTTTATCCGACCACGACTCTCTCGGCGCAGCGGGGTCAAGAGAGCTTCCCCTCCTTGCCCTTGTGTCCCAAGAAACCTTGCCCCCGTAGCGCGTGGAGAATTAGAAAAAGCGAGGGGGAGCTCTACAGTAGTACATGTGTGTGTGTGTGTGTGTGTGTTTGTGTGTGTGTGGACGGGCTGGGGGGCAACGCTACCTCCTTGCTTTTCTTGTCGTGGCGTCATCTGCTGTCGATTGGCTGTAGGGGGGACCTGCTTGAAAAGGGAAGGGGCAAGGGGGTGGAGAAGGGGAAGAGGATTTTTGTACATATGGGGTCACGATCCAAAGGGTGAGGGTTGGGGGGAAACTGAACTAGAGCTGGAGACGAGCACGTAGCTTTAAAAAGTTTGCTCCAATGGCTGTTGGATTTCTAATTCTTTTAGGAAATAATCTAGGATCAACGACCAACAGCTGAATGTACATGAGTATGTTGGCAGAGAATAGGAGAAGAGACCGGTTCCATCGGTACATAGTGCGGTACGTATAATTTGGACTAGTATGCCTTAGTTGGGCGGGGAGACGAGACATGGGTCCTACTTACGTTGCCCCTTTTGCCGGAAATCATGTGCTTGTGAAATACGGCAAACATCCTTCCAGCTTACCATACCTACACACATATGTATGTACATATGTATATGTATAATTCGAACTTTCGCTGGCAATCCTGTGATTGAGTAAAAGCACCCACAGCCATCTTTGGTCTTGCCGGAGACTTCCGCGAGGCAGAGAGACGTAGGTACTGACGCAGAAGTGGAGGCGTCGAAGCCGGCGTAGGACTAGGATACATACTACTGTACATAGGTACAGTACGATGGGATATCAGACGTGTACCTACTGTATGTACTTCTGTATCACTTACAGTGGCATGACAGATGTTCTGTAGGTAGGTAGGTATAGAGGGCAGGCGTTCATGGTGCCGAGATCGGATCTTTCCGTGTTGCTGGTGAGCAAGTCATGTCACCATATACCTACTGTGCATACATATGTATACACCACTGTACATATTGTATGCAAGTACATGTGAGCAGTGGTGTATGTTCTCTGCATCAAAAAGGGAAAAAGGAATTCCAATGTTTGCTTTTGAACCAAGCTTGTCTCTTGACGCTTTGGGATTGAATGTACGGGATTGCACACACACACACAGACACACAGACACAGATATACAATGCAACAAAAGAAAAGGAGAGAGAGAGAGAGAGTTTTCAAAGAGCATCGCTATGGAATTGGATGTATGTTCGCTCACGCCTTTTCTGCATCAATTTGTCTGCGCAAATCTTCCAGATAGGCCTGTCTGGACGCCAGATGCGTCTCCAGACCGAGCACCTGCTCCTGCACCGTCTGCAGGTCGTCCGACACGCTCTTCAGCCCCGACCCCACGGCGCTCCTCCCCTTGCCCACTTGCAGGTCTCGCAGCTCCCGCCGCTTGTAGTCGAGCAGCTGGTCGAGCTCGCGCCGGACGAGGGCCGGCTTCGAATCCCGCTTGCCGCCTTTGCGCTGCTCCGCCAGCTCCTCCACCTTGTGGATCCTGGCATCCAGGTCGGCCAGCTGCCGCTTCAGCCGGACTTCCTCCCAGTCTTCCGTCTTTTCCGTGGAGAAGTCGGTCCCTGTCGTCTTGAAGCCGCTGCGTCCGAGCCGTGTGAGGTACTGCTCGCCAAACTTGGTCTTGCGCCCTGTCGTGGTCGAGTCGTCGGCCTTGGTGGCCCATCGCGACCCTGCCCCCGTCCGCTGGTTGTCAATCTGGTAGTCGATCTGGTTGCGCTCGAAGCTGGATCGGAGCGACGCCGGGACGCTGCGCGGGATACGGAACCCCTCGTGGCGGTAGTTGAGGATGTGGAGGAAGGCGAGGCATGCGTCTTTGTTGATGGACGACCCGGCCGAGGGATTGACCAGGTTCCACGCCGATCGGACGTCGGTGTCGGGCACGTCGAGGGATTCGTAGAGTTCCTCCAAGGCGCCGACTGCGCCGCGAGAGGAGCGTGAGCACACGCCCAAATGTGTGTCGTTTTTTGCGCGAAAGAGAAAAGGGGGGGGGGGGGGGGGGGGGTGGGGGGAAACGTAGATCGACTTACATGATACTTCGCCTCGCATGTCGCGGTTCTCCTGGTAAATCTGCTCGTACTTGCTCTTGTCCTGGGGCTTCATGTACCATTCGAACCCGTCCTTGAGGCCCAAGTCGTCCGAGTCGTCTTCGACTTGCTCAAACTGTGGCTGTTTGCCTGTGATGGCCCGCGTGGCCTGGATTAGATGTGCTTTCGATTCGGGCACGAGCCAGTCGGGCAGTGTTTTCGGCACGTCTGCGTATTCCTAGATATACCAAGAACAAAAAGAAAGAAAACGAGGCGCTGTTAGTGATCCAGAGAGATTCACACCGTTGTTCGTCGCTGTACATACGCCATTCAAAATATCAAAAATCAGTCGCATGGCGACACAAAACTCCTCGAAATCCAAGTTGCCATCGTTGTCGACGTCGGCCAGGTCCCATACGCGCTCCAGCTGGTCGTCCCGCAGACCGCTGTTCTTGAGCACAGGAGCTGCTTGCTCGCCGGTAAGGAATTGGCCGCCCCCGGTCCGGTCCGAGAAGATGTTCCAATATGTCTCGACCTCTCTGGCCTCAATTTTGGGGGGAGGAGCCATGGTGTCGGCGGTTCGGTTCGGGGCTGCCTGCCTCGGACGGAGCAGCAGGCGGCCGGTTCGGAGAAGGATGATGAATTGCGGAGGGGTGCGCAGATGGCACGTTGCGCGTCGTAGCTCTGTGCAAGGGTGCCCACTGCCAGCATAGAGAAAACGGAGATGAAGAAGGGCAAGGACTGGAAAATGTCGTGTTGGCAATCGGCGCCAGTAACGAAAGCTCTGGGCGCATTCGGTCCCAGCTGGACTCAACTCAGGCTAGTCTCCATCACGTACTATAGCCTTCTCCGCATTCTGTACGGTACATGCAGATACTTGGAGCGGCGAGGCCATTGGATGAGTCAGCATGACTGCTTCCGTGTCCAGGACCTGTGATGCATCTCGTGTCCGCTTTTCGCGCGTCATGTGACCATGATGTTCAGCTGAATTTAATGAGGCATTCAATAAGGGGCACATGTATATGTACACGCATGTATGTACAGACGGATGTAAATACCTACCATACCCAGTCAGGGTTGATCAATACTACCTTGTCAAGAAACAGACCATTCCCATTTACCGACCTATCGTCTGTACCTTATGGCTCGAAACAAGCAAACAGCGAGGCGTACTCGGAAGCCCCTGATAATTTGGACGCGGTTTTACTTCTCGCAGGAACAGGAGTGGCCAACGTGGTCAGTGGACCATGCTGATGTCCATGTTGGCCCTCTTGCTGGTGTGGGAGGTTGATTCAAGGCCTTACTGGGAAGAATGGTTGAGAACCCCGAGCAAGCTGCTTACATTGCTGGTAAGTGCTGTCACGGAAAGGGACTTTTGAAACCAGGCACCTAGTATGTCTCCCGACTATCCTTGGTTGTCCGACTACGCAGAATGGGCTACGCTGGATGATTTGAGCAACCTCCAGTTCTCTCCCGCCTGCGCAGAGTTTCTTCGGAATCTCCCCAAAGACGGCAACTCACGAGCCTCCATCGAGTCCGACTCGGCACTGAGCGACCTCAACCTGGCATTGGGCGAGGCCTCGAAATCATCACCGCCGGCGCCGTCTCGCTTCCTCACTCTGAAGCACGCCACCTTGACTCCGACATTACTGGTGGAGGGCCGCGTGACCTTGACCAGCTTCTAAGTACCGCCATGTCTGGTACGTATAATGACACTTTCAATCGCGTGTCCCTCGTGGCTTTGAGTTCTCAAAGGGCTGTTGTAATATCTGGTCCAGGGAATTGACTGTGTGGTTCTGGGTGCTTGCTGGGTGGAGTGTGTATTTGGGGAGCTAGAGCAGACGCAGGAAGATAGCCAGGGTTGGATAATTTTCTGCCACTTTTCCTCTGGCCACCCAAGCTAGGCGCCACCTCGGAGCATGAAGAGGCATCAGCGACAGATCCGCAAGCGAGGGAGTCGTGGAACGAAGCCATGGCGCAAGTGATGCCATCAGCTACGGCTTGGAAACAGGAGCATTGGGACATTTGGAAGGTGCCGCGGTTTTTCCCACCGGAGCCCAATCTGGATCCCGAGTGCCCCGAGTATGAACAAGAGCAACGAAGACTGCTACAGGAATGTCTCCAATTCCATGGCTTCGAAGTCGGGGCAGAGGCGCAGTGAAGGAGCTGTGGCTCAATCATGGGAGTCGGCGATACTTTGACAAGATTGCGTCACGGGTGTGTCGGACTCAAACACTCTTTGGCGCCTGACAAGTCGGGAAAGACGGACACGGCCGAGGCACTCAACGCGGCCTCGGCCAGTTGGAACTCGGGCTCGGTCGGTCAACTCCCGGACGCGATGTGGCCGAAAGTGCGGCAACACAGCACATTTCCGCAGGGGACCATCGTGTATTTTCCAGGGGGCATCTACAAGCTTTGCGCACCTGTAATTCAGTATTACTACACGCACTTCGTCGGCGACCCCAACAGTGTTATACTCGACCCCAACAAGCTCGAAAACGAGGCCAGCCTGGTCAGGGGCACGGGTGGCGATACCATTCTGTCAGGGAATTCGGCTCCGTTGGCCACCTGTAAGCATTACCACGTGTCCGACGGCTCAACACAGAAGGGCGCCGTGACGGCTTCTGGACGGGGTGCGGGCCTGAACGATGCCAATGGCTTCCTCTTCGTGCGCTCACGGCCTCAGTACCAGCAGAACGGCGCCGGCTCCTTTTTGGTTGCAACGGCAAATGGCGGATTCAAGAATGACGCCCGTGACGACCACGCCTCATTCATCAACACCTTTCTGCGCCGTATCGTGGACAATCAAGAGATTGCCTGCTTTCCGCCCGACATCTATGCGATCACGTCTATCGTACACGTTCCAACTAACTTGGTCGTGCAGGGCTCACTGTGATCTGATCTCTCAGATCCTCGCATCGGGCTCCTACCTTGGTGACATGAAGAACCCCAAAGTCATGGTCCAGGTCGGCAACAAGGGTGACGTGGGCATCATGGAGATTACCGAGATGCTCTTGTCCGTCCGCGCGCCATTGCCGGCGGGATCCCGATGGAGCGGAACGTTGTCGTCGTGTCTCAGGGGGCGGCGGCGGCCATGTGGGATTCACACGGCACCGATCTTGACCTGAGCAAATGACCCGAATTTAGCGACGATGCCGAGTGCCTCGCCGCCTTGCTCCTGTTTCTCGTCACTGCCCAGGACAAAGGCTATTTCGAAAACGTGTGGGCGTGGATGGCTGATCACGATTAGGACAACCAGCGTCTCTTGTCACGAAGAAGAAGAAGAAGAAGAAGAAAAAGAAGACGCAGCGCCCTCCATCACAAACGCATACACATGTCCTCTCTTATGCGAGTCTTTGGATAAGAGGTACGAGTCTTTACATTAGAAGTAAAATAAGGCCCTCTTCTTAGGCAATCACGGAGGTCTCGGTGGCTCATGCCAGGTCGGATGCTTGTTGTATACGTTTGAGGGCGCGGGAGCCGGTTCAGGAGCCGATCCGTGTCTCGATTTTGACTGCAGGGGGCGCGGGACTTTGGCCGATTCTCTGGAATACGAGTGATGCTGTCAAGCTTGAGTGGTAGACTC
Organism: Hypocrella siamensis; assembly: GCA_000731825.1. Taxonomy (NCBI): domain Eukaryota; kingdom Fungi; phylum Ascomycota; class Sordariomycetes; order Hypocreales; family Clavicipitaceae; genus Hypocrella; species Hypocrella siamensis. The sequence goes on along the minus strand of JMQE01001456.1, from coordinate 41,355 downwards.
TATCCATGACGCTACGAAGAGTTGAGTCACCATTTCTGAAGACGTCGATGGGGGTTATTTTTCTTTTTTTGTGCTAGCAAGGGTATGTCTTTAATTTGAGGAGAAGAGATGCTTATTGTTTCTAGAATCTCTAGAGTCAACTTGGGGTTAACGGACCAAAAAGAAAAAAAAAGCGTTCCGTAGAATCAGAATTTCCAGGAGAAAACGCTTCAAGGCATATATGCATTTTCAGCCTCGTCACCTAGAATTCTATAACCTTTATACAGAGGTTTTGCGTGTTAAGCGCTACACATCCCCTCCTAGGCCACAACGCCTTTTGTATCCTACCTGACGTCTGTGTTGCAGAATAGTCTGCCAACATGGATGCAAGCATTACGACCTGGTCATCTGCCACCAAGGTGTTGGTCACGACCTGCAAGTGTATGAGTCTAGTTTCATTCACGGCCAACCAAAGCATAGAGTAATTGCTGCATTGACTGCGTGGTGAGATATCTTTTAACTTGACCGCATTAGGGTCACTCGCCCTGGCGGATGAATGTACATTATTCTATGGTAGTAATGTTAGCGCTGGCTTAACCTGGCGAACTTGGTAAACATTCTTGAATGACATTTCTCAATTTATCAAGTGCCAGGTGCTTACCGCTTCATCTGATGGGAATCTAACCATGCCCTTGGTACGTCCCGAACCCAAAAGCTGTGCAAAAACCGTCCCTGCCGATTCCAAGATTGACGAGAGCACACGCATTAATCCCCGCTATCCAAAAGATCATCACCGACTACTTCAACGGCCAGGAATCTAACAAGAGCATCAACCTGGCGAGTTGACTTGCTTTTTGCAAGCGGCGAGTCTCTTCCTCGTGGCAGGGGGAGAGATTCTAAGAGGACGATGCGGCCCTAGGTGCCAAGAGCAGCAATGTCACGATGGTGATGCGAATAAGTAAACGCTGGGCAGGGCAGTGTCGGCACAAATCTCAAACTGTTCCGTCGGATTCGTCTGTCGCAAACCCTGGACGGACGACCTTTGATGCTGGGATCAGACATCATGCTGATGTTGAAACTCGATGCAAACCCGTGTTGCCTTGCCGGGGGATGCTTGGGACGAACCTGCACTTGCAACTCGAAAGCTGAACTCCAAAGTTGGAAGAGTCGTTCATTGCACGCAGGCTTAGCGGAAGCACAAATTGTGCCATCACTTGGAATCCTCCCCGTCTCAAGAAAAAACTCGTGGTGCTCTACGTGCTTGGTTTCATGGTTTCTTGTTCTCTCTTTTCGCTTTCAAAGCTCACGGCTGGGGTTGGCAGAGTCACGTCAGGTCGGGCAGTCAGTCATTGGTTCGCAAAAGGCGCCACTTTCTCTCCCGCGATGACAACAGAACAGACGAGACAAGGTCGTGCTGAACCTGGCCGGTCATACTGCATACCTAGGTCCGTCATGCAACAGTACCCTCTTGCGCGCTGATGCTTTGCACCGAAGCCGCGAAAAGGCGGATTCTTGGTTGCGGCCGTCTTACCGTAGTCGGGACAGATTGGCTGCTGCGCATGCCGCAGATGCTTCTTGATGTTGCAAGGACTGCGAGAAAAGAAGCTGGCCCCGCCTGGCCCAGACCATTTCTGGTGGGGTGTGCAGTATCAGGTTCATTTCTGCCAAGAGCTGAGATTGAGATTTGTAGTGGAGCAGGCTGATGGGGAGAAGAAAAAAAGAGCCTCGCCCCTGTTTTAAAAAATAAATAAATAAAATCAGGGACCGGGTTACTCTGTTGTCACTCGAGTCTATCATCAACAACTTGTTTCTTTTTTTTTCTTCTCTTTTTTCTTTCTTCTAGAGCGCACGTATTTCTTCGACGCCTACATCGCATAGGGCCACGCCTCCATCGCATTGAGCCACCATGTCGACCACGACCGTGTCTGTCACGGAGCCACCGCAGGCCCGCCTCATGACTGCCGACGCCATCTTGCGTCTGTTCCCCGACATCGACACCAGTTCAGAAGCTCTGTCCGGGCACGATGAGGAGCAGATCCGGTTGATGGACGAGGTTTGCATCGTCCTTGACGACAACGACCTGCCCGTCGGCAAGGCTAGCAAGAAGCTCTGTAAGCTCTCGGAATCCCGCCGTTGAAGATATTGGTCAACCAACTGGCCCCGACCGAATGCCCTTTGGCTGACATGGACCGGTTCCTGGCACAGGCCACTTGATGTCAAACATTGACAAGGGACTATTGCACCGAGCCTTCTCAGTCTTTCTCTTCAACGAAAACAACGAGCTCCTCCTCCAGCAACGCGCCTCGGAAAAGATTACGTTTCCTGACATGTGGACCAACACCTGCTGCTCGCACCCTCTGGCTGTCTCTGGCGAGACGGGATCAAACTTGACGGACGCCGTCGAGGGTGTCAAGCGTGCGGCCCAGCGCAAGCTGGAGCATGAGTTGGGTATCAAGAAGGAGCAGGTCCCCATTGAGAAATTCCAATTCCTCACCCGTATACATTACAAAGCTCCCAGCGATGGCAAATGGGGAGAACACGAAAGTAGGTTATCTGGAACGTCACTGTCTTGTCGGCCCTTCCAAGTGGCGAGCGCAGTGCTGACGAAAACCCCTTCCCACGGCAGTTGACTACATTCTGTTCATCAAGACGTCGGTCGATCTCGACATCAACCCCAACGAAGTCCAAGCGACTCAGTACGTCAGCGCCGACAAACTCAAGCGGCTTTTCGAGGATCCCACGTTGAAATTTACCCCATGGTTCAAGCTCATATGCAACTCCATGCTGTTCGAGTGGTGGCAGAATATTGATGCTGGCCTGGAAAAGTATGCCAACGAGCAGCAAATCCGACGCATGTTGTAAGAAAGACGCGCGGACAGTGGTCGCGGCATAATCGTCTGCAGTGGTGATGGAGGACAGATGGCGGCCAGGAGGCGAATCGCAGCGACTGACGACAGACATCGGCACCAAGCACCTTGGGTGAGCTGCGTAATTGTGGAAGAAGCGAAAGTGTTTTCTCTATTTGATGATGCTTTTTTTTGGGTTCTAATCGATAGTCCCCCCCCCCGGATCGAATATTGCTTCACGAACTGCCTGCGTCAAAGAGCATAGCATGGGGAGAGATAATGACAACAGTACAGTTCGCTTTTGGCCCTGGGCGACGACCTTTTGACACTCGGTCGATGGGTCTCTCTTCAATCATTGCTGTTAAAGGCGTTCCGATTCGATGACGAGGACACTGCCATGTCTTGGCTGATGCGGTGAACGTCATGGAGAGGTATGCACCAGCGCCTCACGGAGCCGCCACACCGAGGGATGCCAAGACGAGATTCTGCTGCACCACGTAGCCTGTCCATCCCTGAGCCAGCCGCACATACACCACTCACATGCAAACACATACGAGGCATTGCATGAATATTGGTGCGAGGACAGCGCTGGTTGGAACCTCTTGGGCTGGGCTGGGCGTGTGACTCGGAGACTGACGGGTGGGTTGTTGAATAAGCTAGGGCTGCCACGATGGCGGGAAGGTGCCACGCCCCGCTTCGCCCCGCCCCGCCGCGACATCGGAGCCAGGACCCTGTGCTGTGGGATTGCCAATTATTGGAGATACAGTAAACTGTACGGAGTACTAAGGGAAAGGGAAAGGGAAAGGGGGACTAGAAACGGAATCAGAAACGAATGCGGTAGTAGTTTGCATCTCGGGCAGGCAGCCTCCAGGTTGGCACGTCATCTCGCTGCCTCGCTGCCTCGCTGCCTCGCTTTCTCGCCGTCTCAACGTCGAAAGCCCTCCGCTTCCATCCAGTTCATGCACCTGCCCTCCCACCATCACCGTCGTGCAACACGCCCCAATCGGATCATCTGTGACACGATGGGAGAGCCCGGTCCCCGGACAGACACGCGGCCGGCCAACGATGGTGCCGCCCATGACCTGGCGCCAAGCGAGAGACGTGTGTGTTTGCGAACTCGACGGGCATGACTGTCTCACTTTTCTCGGGCCCGACTGGAGTTTACCACCATTATCACAATACAGAGTTCATCAATCAGTTCATCAGCCACCCCTCCCGAATGTTCCGAATGTACACGAGTCCCGGCTATACGTCAGCGAAGATGCGGCTGCTCTTTATTAAGCCTCCACAATCCTCCTTCTCTTCCCCCTCCAATTCTCCGTCTCCGTCTCCGTCTCCGTCTCCGTCTCCGTCTCTGCCTCTGCCTCTGCCTCTGCCTCTGCCTCTGCCTCTGCCTCTTCACCTCTTTTCTTTTCTTATTTTGTCTTCACGTCTCAATTGATCTGGGACGACATATTTTCTCGTCTAAACACTGACTTTATTGTCTGCGTCACCAACTCGTTGCTGTTTCTATCCATCAATCCATCAACCTCCCCTCTTGTATCCATTGAGTGCACACACACACACACACACACACACACACACTCTGTGTCTTGGTGTTGATATATCCCTTCTGGACGCGAGTTGCATCAGATCCAATACAAGGCTTTGGGGCTCCGTCTCTCTCTCTCTCTCCGTTTCTGCTTTTCCGCTCTCCGATCTCTGAAGATCATTGTTCCGTCGTCCCCTTCGTGTCGTCTCTTGGGCATGACTCGACGCCAACGATACTCTGCTGGCTTTTTAAGTAGTTTCTCGGCAACAAATTGCAAAATGTAATCTCACGATCTCCAAGCGACAAGGAAAGAAGGAAAAGAAGAAAAGAAGAAAAACAGAAAAAGAGCCAAAAAGACGAACAGCCAGCATCCACCTCTGACAGAACATCGTGTTGATTAACTTTGGTGACTGGGTGCTAAGCTTTTTTGTTTCTTTTGTTTCTTTCTCTTTTCTCTTTCCTCTTTTCTGTCGTCTCCCGCATGCCTTCCTATCCGCTTTGACTCCGAAGGCGAGATGAGGATCTCATCCTTTTCCCCCCCTTTCCCCCTTGTGCTCCTCTCATCTTTTGCTCTTGGCAGGCAGAAAGATGGAGAAAGTGTGACTCTCTTCTGACGGTCTAGGTAGAAGAAAACATTCCCAGCATCAACCAACATGGCGCCCGTCAACTTGTTGCAAGCAGCGGTCCGAGCTGATTCCCCCATGTCCCTGATCCCGACTTCGTGGGACTCTGAAGTTCGTGAGCTCCGCATGAGTGATCGTCGTGAGGCGGGCCTGGCTCTCGCCCAGAGCTTCGCCACGGATCCTCTGACCTTGTACTTCATGGGCATGGACGACGCAACCTGTCTGTCGTCGGACAAGACTTGGAAGCTGTACCATCAGCTCATGACGTACACGTATGCGTCTTACAAGTTTCGGGGTATCGCCACGTCTATTGGCCAAGATTTCGACTCGGTTGCGCTGTGGTACGTTCGCAAACATTGATTCCTCTCCTCTCTCCTCGTTTAGCCTTGAGCGTAAGCTTGATTGACCTTTGATCAAACAAAACGACCAGGATGCCCCCCGGGACCACAAACGACGACTGGCTCGCCACGCTCTGGAGCGGGACATGGCGCCTGTGGTACCAGCTTCCTCGAGAATGCCGCATCCGATTCTTCGACGAAGTGTCCCCGGCGCTGCACGACACCCGGGCCGAGGTCATGGGCCACCGCAACGACGACTGCTACTACCTGGGGTACATTGGCACCAAGGCCAGCGCTCGCCACCGCGGCCACGCGTCCAAGCTGCTCGAGCACATGATGAACAGGGTACGTCGCAACCCCCCTCCCCTCCCCAATCATGAAGCCGAAACCAACGCACACTGCGAAACCTACCCCGTGTATCTATCTGGGTTACGTCGGGTGGACCCCTCAGACGTAATCCGCTGGTTGTGCTGATTGTTGTCTTCATGCGTTGTTGTATAGGCCGACCAGGAAAACCGCCCCATGTATCTAGAGTCGTCCCACGTGCGGAACAATGCCTTTTACGCCAAGTTTGGCTTCGTCTTCAAAAAGGAGATTGTCTTTGCGAGGGGCCCCGTCCCCGTGACACTGTACTGCATGGTTCGAGAGCCGCAGAGTGACAAGGCTAGCAGTCGCGTGGGCACGTACAACGAAAAGGAGTGAGCTTGCATTCCTGTTAGCTCTTTTTTTCTTCTTTCTTCGCTTTTTTTATACTTTTATTTCCCTTTCTCCTTCCGGGATTGAGTCAGAGTCAAGTTACGTCGTGGTTACACATTACCACGGCTGTCTTGGTCCCTTTTTTTTGATTATCTTTTTGATGAAACACTGGTAGAGATTGTGATTGCTGGATATCTACAAGACTAAGTTGGACAATGCTTTTTTTTTTTTGCTCTCTTTTTTGAATATACGCATCTCGGAATTTTCTGTGCTTACTAGATTGCTCCATCGGTTGCTTGGGCTTCCCTTTGCCCACACCCGACCAAGTGCAAGAGTGTATCTACCTGTACGTGAAATCCTGTGACAAACAGCAAATGTGCCATAACACCTCTTCCCTTTGCATAGCGACATCATACACACACATACAAACACCCGAAAAAAAGAAAGAATAAACGCAGTAGCAACACTAGTATTCTAGAATCGCCCACGTCTCATCATCCACAGTCGGATAAATCAGTCCCTGGCCCAGCAACTCATCCGAAGCAGTCAGCACTTCCCGCACCGAGAGCCCCGTCCCGTTAGTTATGACATTCAAGTGAACGCCCTCGTTGACGCCGGCAGGCGCATTCTGCAAATGCGCAAACATCTTCTTAGCCGCGGCCGAGCAACCCGCGACCTTGCTCATCGCCGCCGACCCGCCCGCGTCCACAAACATGCCTCCACCGTTGGCGTCGTCCCCGTTCCCATTCTGCTGCTGCTGCTGCTGCTGGCCCAGCGGACCCCTCGTGAAAAACAGGTGCACGTATGCCGCCTCGAGCAGGTGGTAATTGACCTCGTCGTAGCTGGCCACCGGCCGTATCACGTGCGCCCCAACATGCTTCTTGCTGTTGAACGATTTGAGACGGCCCCAGACGCGGACGAACGAGTCGAGCTCGTACTCGGCCCTGGCTGTCGCCTCGTCCTCGTGCTTGTCGGCGTCGATCCACTTCTTGACTTCGACCTGGCCCGTGCCGTCGTCTAGCTTGAGCGTCACGTTGGTCGGCTGCGGGTTCACGCTGCGCACCTGGCCGACGAATGTGATTTGCGTGATGGTTGCGTTGTCGATTTTGAAGTCAGCGCCTGCAAAGGCTTCCTCGGCTGAGAGAATCTGTTTGATGGTGACGGGGCGGAGGGACTCGTCTTGGTATGACTGTTTTTAATATGGCAAGTAGTTAGCCATGTTTTTTTGTCTTTTTATCTTACCTTTTATTATTTCTTTTTTTTTATTTCTTTTCTTTAATTTTCCTTATTTTTAAATATATTCTTTTTTTTTAAGTTTTTATTTTTATTTTTTTAAGATCTTTTTTTCTTTTTCTTACCCCTTTCTTCTTCTTCCTTCTTTTTATGACGCAAAGACACAACACAGCACAAAACATACCTTGCCACCAGTCGCGCTCTGCTGCGAGCTCCCGCCGGCGAAGAAGCCTCCCGAGTCGTCGCTCGTCTTGGTGTTGTTATATCCCGCGTACGCAGCTGTTCAAAGCATCAGTGTTCTTGGTCTCTGTTGAGTATACGACAGAACATCAACAGATGCATCGCCAGGACAAATGGTTGACGTACACATGGTGTGTTCAGAATGTGTGTGTTGCGGCAGCAGGAAATTGGGGAGACGCGTTTCCAAGCGCGACTGCGACTTGGTGTTTTAATTGAATAACCTTTTTTGGGACCCACGCGTCGAGATACATATTGCTTGCTTACTCAGCATTCGGCTCGCTCGCCACTGCTTCTACAATGAATGCTGTATTGACGTGGTCTGGTGCGATGATTTTTGTAGATTCTTATTTGCATCTGCTTTTGCGCTTAATTGATTGATTTTTGTGTTTTTAGTCTACTTTGTCTATTTTTTGGGGAATTCTTTTGCCGACGAGAAGCTGCTGATGCGTGGCGAATTCGCACCATCGGCGCAATAAGCCTCGGCATCCACTGCCAGCGGCCCGTGACGGCACCAACGTCCAGTTACGTCAAGGCAATCAGCCAGCCAGCCAACCAAGGCCCCCGCTCCTCAAAAGAGCTGCTTGCTTTCAAAGCCGAGAATAGATCAACGACGAGACCGTTCCATCGCCCGTGTACAAAAAAAAAACTGACCTGTAACAAACTCGAGCCACTGCCTTTGTTTCCCTGTTGTTCATCGCCTTTTTTTCCTCTACCTGTTATCGTACTGCTCCAAATTGCGTCCGTCATTGCCCTCATATCGAGCCAGCCACATCCCACCCAAATTCGAATCGCTCCGTCATGGGCAGATCGCAGACTGCCACTCTACCCATCATCCCGCTCGCTCGGGGCTCTGTCCTCCTCCCCGGCTTGATCCAGCGCATCTCCGTCACCTCGAACCGTCCTGACATACCGTCACTGCTCGCTCACGTCTACGAACAAGCCGCGGCAAAAGGCCCCGATGGCCGCATCGACAGCATACCCATCGCTTGCGTTCCTCTTTCGTCGCCGTACGTGGGCTCCAGCGGCCAGCTCCTCATCGATAATGGGGAGCAAATCGACACGTCGCAGCTCGCCGACGTAAATCCCGGGAGTGCTCGCAAGTCTGACGTCTTTGGCTTTGGCGTCGCCGCCAAGATTGTGGGCATCGATGGACGTGGCGCTGGCGAGTTTGCTTTACGAGTCGAGGGCACTTCGCGCGTAAGGGTTGACAACATTCTCCGCGAGAGGCCCTTCTTCCGAGGCAAAGTAACATACTTCAACGACGAGAGTAAGTGGCCAAGAAGCCCTTGTCTTTCCTCAAGATTTGCCCACCGCTGCACACGTCGCAAAGCTTTGTGCTGACCAAATCGCATCTTTCCTCCAGTTGACATCTCCGACAAACAACTTCAAGACCTCTTCGTCTTGCTCAAAGCCCAGTCTCGAGAACTCGTCACGATTTTACGAATCTCCTCATTACTACCTCGCACCAAGTCCGGTCCTGCTCTGTCACCCGGTCTGACGAAACGACTGGAAATGCTCATCATGAGGAGGGAGATCAAGGAGGCTGGCCTGCTGGCCGACTTCATGTCAAACCTCGTGGAAGCGTCTCACGAGGAGAAGCTCGGTGTGCTGGCTGCGCTCGACGTCAAGGTTCGCATCACCAAGGTCCTCGAATTACTCGAGCGACAAGTAGGGGGCATCAAGAACAACTTTAAAATCACAACCTTCACCTCGGTGCCTGTTCAGATCCTCGACAGGCTCAACGATACCCCGAACAACAGGCGCGCAAATGGCGGCTTGCCGATTCCGGGACTCAACTTTTTGCCATCATCACCAAACCAGATGCCGCCCGCGGGCAATGACCAGGGAGACGACCAGGAAGCAAACGAGCTGGACGAGCTCAAGAAGAAGCTTCAGAGCGCCCAACTCCCGCCTGATGTTGCCAAAGCCGCCGACAGGGAAGTCCGGCGACTGCAAAAAATGATGCCCATGAATCAGGAGTATCAGGTTACTCGTAATTGGCTCGAAACATTGTCTGAAATTCCTTGGACCGTCATGACGGAGGACCGTCTTGGCCCGGAGACATTGACAAAGGCGAAGAAACAGCTCGATGACGACCACTACGGCCTCGACAAGGTCAAGAGGAGGCTGATTGAATACCTCGCTGTCCTTCGCTTGAAGCAATCGCTTAATGACAATGTCGAGGAGCAGATACGCAAAGCCGAGGCAGAGGCGAACGTTTCCAACTACGCCGACACCGGTGATGCCAACTCCAGCCCAGAGCACGATGCCAGAATGCAGATTCTCAAGTCCAAGAAGATGACGGACAAGTCACCCATCATGCTCCTCGTGGGCCCTCCGGGCGTGGGAAAGACCAGCCTGGCCAAGTCGGTGGCAACGGCTTTGGGCAGGAAATTCCACCGCATCTCCCTCGGAGGCGTCAGAGACGAGGCCGAGATCCGTGGTCACCGCAGGACGTATGTTGCGGCCATGCCTGGCTTGATCGTCCAGGGCCTGCGCAAAGTCGGCGTCGCCAACCCCGTCTTCTTGCTGGATGAGATTGACAAGATTGGCCTGTCCAGCGTCCACGGTGATCCGTCGGCAGCCATGCTCGAGGTGCTCGATCCAGAGCAGAATCACACGTTCCAGGATCACTACGTGGGCATGCCGATTGACCTGTCCAAGATTCTCTTCATTGCCACTGCCAACAACCTGGAAACGATTCCGCCACCGCTGTTGGATCGAATGGAGATGATCTACCTGCCGGGCTATACCACACTCGAGAAGCGTCACATCGCCATGCAGCACCTTGTGCCCAAGCAGATCCGAGCCAATGGATTAGCCGAAGACCAAGTCACGTTCAATCCGGAGGTCATGTCCAAGATTATCGAGTCGTACACTCGTGAGTCAGGGGTTCGCAACTTGGAACGTGAAATCGGCTCCGTTTGCCGCGCCAAGGCCGTTGAATTTGCCGAAGCCCGCGACAGCGGCCGCGCCGACAGATACAGATCCCTCCTGACCGTGGATGACGTGGAGAAGATTCTCGGCATTGAAAAATTCGAGGAGGAAATTGCCGAAAAGTCCAGTCGCCCTGGTCTCGTCACGGGACTGGTTGCCTACAGCACCGGCGGCAACGGGAGCATCCTCTTCATCGAGGTGGCCGACATGCCCGGCAATGGCAGGGTCCAGCTGACCGGCAAGCTTGGCGACGTGCTCAAAGAGAGTGTGGAAGTTGCCCTGACCTGGGTCAAGGCGCACGCGTTTGAATTGGGACTGACTCCCGAACCCACGGCGGACATTATGAAGGATCGCAGCATTCACGTTCACTGCCCGTCCGGCGCGATTCCAAAGGATGGTCCAAGCAGCGGCATTGGACAAGCCATTGCCCTCATTTCTCTCTTCTCCGGAAAACCTGTCCCGCCAACGATGGCCATGACGGTACGTCATCCTCCCCCTCCCCTTTTCTCCTGACCTGCCCCCTGAGCCAGGATGTTCGTCATGAGACGGCACTGGCGGTAGCGACAGAGAGACAGACGATTTCGGATGCATGTTTTCTTCTCAAATCGGCTGTATGGATCAATGTTCCAGAGGTCTAACACCAGATAATCTTTCCTTTAGGGCGAGATCTCTCTCCGAGGACGAGTCACGGCCGTCGGTGGCATAAAGGAAAAGCTCATCGGAGCTCTCCGGGCTGGTGTCAAGACCGTCCTGCTTCCTGCACAGAACCGCAAAGACGTCAAGGACTTGCCCCAAGAAGTAAAGGACGGGCTACAAATAATCCACGTCAGGTACGTATCATTATTAAATTGAGTTATTAGATGCCCAGGCCACTGCTGTTCGTGATGGGAGAAGCTCGCTACACCTTTGCGCTTCAAACCTTTACGCTTCGCTTGCGCATGTTTTCCTGAAGGCTATCAGCTTTCGTAGACGTTGGTCTCGTTGACTTTTCGATCGGTCAATTTGTACTCGTTGCAGGCGTGTTTCGTAGGCTAACATTGCGCATTTGCAGTCACATTTGGGAAGCGATCCGCCTCGTATGGCCGGATTCTCATTGGGCAGCCGATAGTCATTTCGCTGGAATTGAGAGCCGATTGTAATGTTGCCACTAGTATTTTTATTGTCAGAGACATGGGGGTGTGTTGGTGCAGCGCCTTGTGCGCTTTGGCGTATGTACATCAAAGACGGCGTTTCGGGGCACATGGTCAATTGTTATTCGTCAATGGAGAACAGTATATTTTAGATTCATTTATTTATTTTCCGTTGACCTTCACTCGACGTAATGGCAAGCAGTGGCTGGAAGGGCGTTCTACGTAGACAGCCAATGTCACCGGCTGAGCCCACCTTCCTTTGAGCTTCTCCCCTCCATCAACGCTTCCCCGGAGATTTTCAGTTCGCGTCAGTTGTTGTCAATTCGTGGGAAGCAGAGGACCCGGAGGAGCGATTGAGACAGCATGGGATCCTTCCTAACCGCTCAAAGCATTTTCTTTGTCCTCAGTGCCTACTGTCCCGATCTGGTCGCCTTTGAAACACCTCCGCACTGGTTCGTGCGTAAACGGGATGTCCCAGACAGAGTGCTGTCTTGTGCCACTTGTACGTGCGCTCCCGAGAAAGTCCTGACTCAGTGGTGCAATATGGTTTGCTGTAGTGTCCCGGTGCTACACGTAAATTTCTTTTGTCCACGGGGTACCTCTCCAGCACTTGGCGATGTCTATTCGCTGACGTGGATGGTTGAACAGACTTTGCTATCCATGGTGATACGAGATCCTCATTCGATTTCTTCGTCAGTAGCGCTGTGTGTAGGCCCTTGAAGCGAGATGAGAAGCGGTGTCGTGACGTCCGGATACCATCTCCACTGGCCAAGTTCCCAACTGGTCAGCTCACGATGCGCTGCTGACCAGTGAGCCCGAAAGGGAGCACTCTGCCCATGAAGACCGTTGCACCAGTGATCTCATGAGAAAGCAAGTGCGAAGAGCACCACGTCTGCCTGCAACATAAACTCCCTAGCGGCTTTCGATCTGGCAACACGATCAAGTAACGGTGAGAGCTCCGTCACGCTCCGTCACGCTCTGCCCTCAAATTGCTACAAGAAAGGGTAAATTACGTCATGAATTTCGGTGAAACAGATATCGTCACTTGATCATAGAGGCAGGAAGCCTCCGAAGTCCGGCCATCTGGTGGGCAAATGATGTGCTGTTGTAGTTACAGAACACGATTCGCATGCCTTCGAGAGATATGGGCCCCAGCTCCTTCGGCAGAGACGTCGCTGACGAGCCTCCGGGGTTGAGGCAATATGAAGGCGGGGACATGTTTATAAGCTTGCCCACCGATAACGTACGTGCGAAGTCCGTCGTGAGGTACGGCTTCAGCAATGCTAGACGAGTTGCAAATTTTGGAGCAGAAGATGCCGTCAACCTCCGGATCGAAAGTGGATCTTTTGACCGTGTTCAGATGACTAGTAGCTGTCTCAAAGGACAGCAGTGTAGCAAGGCGGGTTTATCGGCTCCGCCAAGAGCACATGGTTGCTCTGAAACGAGGTGGCTCTACGGAGGATAGCTGATTTGTTGGGCAGGGATTGCATGCCATGAGGGCGATTGGAGATCCAGTGACACCGATCGTGAATCGAGCAAACGAGGTCGTATCTGCTGTCTCCAGATCTTTGCTGGCACGGAGTCTGTCTGCCTCACCTTGTGAAATGCTGCGGTGGTGGCACAAGTGGAAGTCGACTGATCCTATAGGCATTGACCGAGTGCGTCGTTCGGAGAGTAAGCATTTGTACAGCATGTGTCATCGTTGTACTCGAGCCCTCGGCGTTTCCCTTGCTGATGATCATGATTCTGAAGTGTTGTCCGAGAGACCGCTCACGTTGGAGTCTCGGCGGCATACTTCAGCGCGAGAGGATGAAGAGCAAAACACCTTTTGAGTGATGATTTTCTACAAATACGGTCCGCCAATCTGCGTTCACGTTTTAGCCCACGCAATTGTTAGTTGCAACACATTGTTGTGTGCATAATTGGAACATTGCAACTCTTCGAGCAATTTGAGAACACGCTATTGCCCAATTTCCCAAGTGAAAGCAGTATCAATCAAAACTCATCGATCATTTCTTGGACTACTCACACCACATTTGACCTGGCAGTAATGCCGGAGTGTTCGGTCTACTGCAGACTTGACTTGGTCAGAGAAGCTATTGAGCCTTAATTGCCTATCCTGGCAGAGATCTATAGGGGCGATCGTCACAGATGTGTGGCTGCAAAGCTTGATTTGGTCTCATTTGAGACCTTCGGACATTGAACTGTGTATAGGAAGGGTCTCTTAGTTTGCGACGAGAGACTTCGCTGATGGGCATTCATTGTAAGTTGCCGCTTCGGCTAAGTTTCGTGATGGCTGACGTTTTCTCCCATCTCACCGGAAATTTTTAATTCCCCTGACACACTCGGAGGCTTGGCACCGTATGCAGGTGATCAATTTTGCTTGTCTAGCCTGAGTGACCCGATTCGTTCCATGAGACAGCCTTGAGAGCGTTTGAGTGGTCCAATAAGTAGCTTTGCGGTGGCGACGCAAGCGACTCGATCGAGCTGAATTGTGTCAGGAGCCAAGCAGACCTTCAAATTGTGTAGAGAATGCTCATCTCATGTGAGAAGCGTGCAACTCATATTTGGGTCAGTGAAACACAATCGCAACTAGCTTTGATACACAAAGAGCCGGCCACTTGGTCGCGTGTGGCAGAAAAAGCGCCAAAGCCATGTCTGCGGAGCCCGGGAAGATAAGGGGAGGTACGACATGTAACTGAATGAGGTAAAATACCAAAATGGTTTCTGGAAAGGTATTTTACTCGAGACGAAAGCTGCCAATTGTTAAGTCGTCGAGTCTCGTGTCGATCGAGAGGGTTCACTCAGCTGGCAGGTAAGCGAATAGTCTTGAAATGGTGAGCAAGGCAAGAGGAGCCCGAACATGTTACGTAGCTGCCAGTTACGCTTGCCAGTTACGCTTGCCAGTTACGCTTGCCAGTTACGCCTGCCAATTACGCCTGCCAATTACGCTTGCAAATTACGCTTGCCAAGTGCGCTTGCCAGATGCAAAAGCTGAGCGCGCACAACAGCGAGAAAGAATCACAAAGAAATAAAAAAAATTTAAAAAAAAAAAAGTTTTAAAAAAAAAAAAAAAAGAAGAAGAAATATAAAAAAAAAAAAAAGAGATGAGACTAAGAAAGCGCAGACATTCTTTGTCATTTTACCATCTTCATCCAACAGCCACGAAACTCACGGACCCGAACCCGGGAAACGAGAAGTAAAGAAACTTTCCATATCCCTTGTGGCGCTCTAGGCACCGAGAGACCTCCTGTAGACTTGTTGATGCCCGTTTTCTGGTGCGTTGGGATCGCCGGCTCGTGTAACAGCAGCGCCAGAGAATTGGATACCACTGTCACATCGACAGCCGAAAGCCTCGCACTGCATCCTGCAGGGCCAAGTGGTGCGCAACAATTTGCTGGCTCAAGAAACAAAGTTCTCGACCCTTTATGTGCTGATCACAGTGGCGTCGAGCCCTGGGAACCAGCTCTCGTGCGGCTGTTCTGAGGCATCCCAGCAATGGCGCCGAAATAAAGTGTCGATACCTCTTTGACCGCGATTCTCCTTGATACTTGGGAGCAGGGTTATAGACTAGAGCGGAGCATGAGCACATCTGTCTTCTTGAAGCTCGTTACATCTTGGCGAAGCCGGTTCGTTGCATTCGTCCTGCTTCCACTTACAAGAGATATCTGTAACTTTGCCATACTCTCATGGGCCACGATGAACTGACCTTCAATCCTGATCATGCTTAGTGCTTCTGGTAATCACCTGATTGTGAAACAAACGTCAAATCTTGACGAGTGCATTAGGGGCCCCGTCCTCGAATTTGTTCGAATCCGGGCCAGTATCTCAACGAGCTGGTCTCGGATCTGAGTAGCGTATCGTGGACAAGCAGCCAATTCGATCCAGGATCTCTGTCAGTCTCTTCGTGAAGCCTGAGATCTGCAATCGGAAACCACTTTGCAGCCGTCTGAGCACTGCTGACCGACCATCAATCCAATGTTGCTGAATCGATGACTGGGTCTCGGCGGTGACGAATCTCACAGGACGAAGCATGCGAAGCCAGAAGTGGCACAGGCAGTGGCGGCGTCGCATGAACTGCCCGTGCTTCCTGGCGTCGGATGAATGCCGCACTCACGTTGTGTATTCCCGATCGGACAAAGCTCATCTTTTTTTTGTCACGTAGGCACACCACTGACTTCAGTTTTCCCTTCCCTGCCCTTGCGTACCTTGCTTTCGAAATGGTCAATGGTTTAAACTCTCCGCCGAGACCCTGCCCATACCATGCGGTCTCGTTTGTTGCACGCACAAAATCGCCGGCGGCTCTTGACAGGATACGAGCCAGCGCCGCGGCACGTGCAAAAGCAAGTGCAAAGATCAACAAGTATTCGCCGTTACTTTGGTGGCAGCTTCGTGATCAAAAGCACCACACTTACACCAGCTCGCACGCTGTACGAGCCTCGAGGGCAGACTTGGAATTGTCCTGGAACTTGGATGTTCATGTAACAAAGAGCCAACGCGACCCAAAGGTACTCAACAGTCTGCTGCAGTGTGCGGAGATATCGATATCTATTTTCTCATTGCTGCATGCAACTTTGAGAGTAATGGGCAAACTTTCTTCTTATGTGTGGCAATGCACTCAGCTCAGAAGCCCTTCGACTGAAATCACCAACGCCGCCTTGTTAGCGGGATATAAACTTTATCCTAAGCTCGCGATTTACCCCTATGCGAGGCGCGGCTTGCGATACGCCACATTTCTAGCCATGGGAATTGCCTGAAGCTGTTTTTTGATCAATCTTCCGGGTTGGACTCGAGCGTATCTCCTTCCACCCCCTTGCTATCTCGGGCGATTCTCGAGATCCCTGCTCTCCATGTGCGGTCGACCGCCGGGGCCATAAGCCTTCAAGGCTGGAAAGTGGGAGGTACCAGCTGAAAACACGGCGGTCCCCTTGTCCTCCAACCACCTTCCGAAGACCAATACGTCCAATCACCGCCGCTCTCGGAAGCCAATTTTCATCTCACTGCTAAAGGCCGTAGAATGGGATAAAACACTGCGGAAACTCCCAATCTACCACCCCATTTCTTTTGCCTTTGACGAGCTCAACACGGCCCCTTGCGGGCGTTTCAAGATGATTGCCGACTCTCTAGTTTCTTTATGGGTTTGCGTCTTGAAACTTGACATTTGCGCAAATTGGCCTTTCATAGCTGCTGAACGACCGTGGCCGATCGAAGTCTTGTGTCTCCAAACGGGCGATGCCACTCGGCAGCACATCAAGAGCCCTAGTCTCAGAAGTGTGTTTTGGAATAGCCCAGCAGAAGCGAACGAAGTCGCTGAGGCCTTCGATAGGCTTTGCAACAAGGCGAACTTTGTTCCGGGTTTGTCTACTTTGCCGACCTATGGGTCTGCTTCATTTTCCAACCCCAAGCTCCGTTGCCTGTCACGTCCTTTGAGTCGCACAAAGCTTAAGTTCGGAGCCATTTTCCAAATTCTTAAGTTCCGAAGTGGCAAGCCTCGTAGATGCTTGGCAAAAGGTCATCTTTTTTTTCATGTCACGGGCTGATTTGGGACGACACACTAGCTTCGACTCAGTCTTCCTGGTTCTCTACCGCACCTACAAATAACCGCTTAGGCCCGTAGCACCCCGTACTTTCCATCACAGAGAGGATCAATCACTGTGCTCCAGGGTGTTTCACTCCAGCTCTCTCTGTTGGCGATCGAATTATAGCCTTTCCGTCGAAAGCTCTCAGCCTGTTGCTATCTGGATATATCGACCTGGCATTACGCTAGACCCGCGACTTGACCTCTCAAGCTTTTCATTTGTCATTTGCTGCGAGTCGACCGGGATTAATTTCAAATCTTCGCACTGCGGCCTTCGTCCGAATTATTTATGAAATGTCCAACGAACGCCCATCCTTCCGTCAAGACCCAGGCGCCAGTATTGCTTTGGATCATGACAAAAAGGGAACTCATCAAGATACTTCAACAACAGAGCAAATTGGTGTCCTGCCGTTTCGGTCATTGCAGCCGTTGGCATCTCCACATGCCTCCAGCTCAAGGTCTCTTGAAATTGAGAATGACTCACAGAGACCAGTCATTGATTCAGTTTACGGACTTTGTGGACTGGGAGACTATTCGACACATCCGTTTGACCATTTCCCTGGGCGCTCTCAGCGTCTGGGGCAGGCACCGGATACTCGATCGTGGCCCATGGATCCGAACGGCCCCAACATCACCAGCCAAGAATTCTCAAACGGCAGCTCCTACGAAGTGGCAGAGCCAACAGTGAGCTCTGTGACATCACAAAGAACAACAAACGGCCACGTTTTGTCGGCATGCTTGCCCTGCAAACAAGCTCATCTAAAGTCAGTCTCGGAACGCTCTTTCCCGTGGGGATTTCTCACTCACTTTACCTAGATGCGATAGTATGTTACGTCCCTCCAAGTCGAGATGGACTCCCCTATCGTGATGCCTGTCGGTCTTGATCAAGTCCTTACAGCAATGCTGATGCGTACTTGGGAACCAAGCTGAAGTTTGTCTCTTTCCAAAGAAATGGCTGACTAACAAAGGCATTAGCTCTGAGACCATGCGTGAGATGCAAAACCAATGGCAAGACCAAAGAATGCGTTGACCTCCCGCCGAAAAAACGTGGACGGCCGCGAACCAGAGATAATAACGAAGCCCGGATGGATTGCACAGAGTCACAATCTAGTCCAGATTTTCCATCGAGGCCTCGATCAAGTACATACTCTTTTGGCGATGAGGAGGCTTCTCAGCGGGCCAGCGGCACAGCGTCATACTTTGATTTGAACAAGCCATTTGCATACCTGACGATGAAGCTAGAGCTCGTACAAGGAACTAGAGCATTTGAGAGTCTTACTGGGCTCCAGCGAATAGCGGGTAAACTTCTAGGCAACGTGGTGTCGCCAGGGGATCAGGAGAAAGTCTCGGTCATGTGGACAAAGTTGAATAATGAACAAAAAAAAAGGGATCCGGACTGCTTGCCACCGATCGAGTATGAGATTTCACGGAGAATTTCTGATTTGCGGATTGAGGACGCAACATTTATTACGAGCTGGCCGAGCTTTACAGATAATTTAAATTTTGTTGGCGACAACGGCTCTCGGCAGCTCCGTGCCGAAGCATGGCTGGCCAAGGGAGGCTCATTTTATTTCGTCATTCTCTCGCTAGACAGGCCCCAACCACAACTTTACCGGGCTGCTCCAGAAGGTGTGCCTCGCGGGGCTTCTCAAGGACAATACTATCACAGCCACAACCTTCAAGGACACCTTCATCGAGCCTTTCAAGGACCACTCCATCAGGCGTCTCAGGCATCACTCCATCAGGCGCCTCAAGCATCATTTCATCAGGCATCTCAAGACCCATCTCATCGCCATTCTCGCACCGTCAATGCTCAAAGGATGCCATATCAGCAGGAACAGGCGGGACCGGGGATTGATCTCGTTGGCCGTGTGCCATCAGTCTCACGTCGAGATTGGTCAAACGAAAACCCGAACATGGCGAGATTTGACCCAATTACCTCAATTCGAAACGTGGGGCCTGGGTCTGACGCGATGCAACAAGGGCTTGTTCGGTCTGACTCAACCTCGTCTATGAATGATGAAGCCCTGAAGCTTCCGTCCCTTCGACAACATTTGCACCAGACGCCCTCTTCGAATGCGAGAAATGCGCCCTGGAAGAAAGACGAGCAGGCACGGCGTTGATGGCATTGGAGGATGACAGAACACAGGAGGAGGCACGCGGGGCACGATATGTCGATATGGCAAGCTTCCTCTCGCTGCGGTCAATACTGCTTGGCAGATGTAAAGAATGGCACAGAGAAAAAATGACGCTAAAATGTATATGCACATGGAAGCCTATGCCATAGGTCACCTGACAGGTGCCGGCGCAAAAGATAAAACGTCCTCGTGGTGATGGATCAATCAACTCGTCTCTATGTATTGTAGCTCGTATCCCAGCGTCAGCTCATGATGACATGACCATGGTATTCATTCCATGCCCATATTCCTTGAATCCCTCTATCCCACGTTCGTCATTGAATCTTGCGCCGAATTTTGCTGTAAGAGCAAGCACGAATTCTCGAATCGATTTGTCCAGATCCGTGACGAGAACGTATTCGGCCAAGACAAGTTGATTGCCGCAGACACATTGATCAGTCATACACAGAATGCCGCTGCATGTTTGCGATGCTCGTTGCAAGCGGCGAAAACGCGGGTCAGATCGATGATGAGTTTTGTGATGATGAACGGACTACGAAGGCTATCTACAAGGGGGAGTCTGTTGCGGGGTCTGCAAGTATGCCCCCGTCCGCGGGATCAAGGGCCGACCCTTCCGCACCTAGTTGACCTGACCCTACAAAGGCCCCTGTCGCCTGCCCGATGGCAGGGGCGATGGTGAACGGGTCAGGTGACCCGTGGAAAGATCCATACTTTCGCACACTCCCACAATTGGTAGCAATTGGACGTTACGATCCAAAAACCATCAAACAACCAGACAGCCCCTTTACACCACCTGACCATTTCAAATCGCTTGCCTTACTAATGAAGAAGTCTTACCTGACCACTGCAGGTCACCGATGCGCCAGCAGATATTCCTGGTACGCAAGGTGCTGTTTGTACGGAAGGCTTGCCGGCATTTTGTTATTTAAAATCGCTTGAAAACACCGCTGATAAAAATAATTCTCGGGATTGGCTGGGAAGAATTTGGAGTACGTAGGAGCTTCGTGCACCAAGACGATTGTGACATCTCACCCCGACGCACATAGTCTTTTAGATTTGTTTTTCTTTTATAGGCTGCCACTACATGATCAGTTCAGAAAGACACGCGCACACGCACACACACTCCATAGTCGATCGTCTTCTCAACCGTCCTTCCTCGCCACGGAACTCCTCGAACTTGTCGAATACGAGCCCAGCGAGCTGTTGGAGCTTCTGGATCGGCTACGTGCATGCATACATGCCTTACTGGCAGCATGTAAGCTAGAGTGCACACTATGGACGGCGCTGGAGCAGATAATACAGGATTCTGACCAAGATGTCAAGCAAGCTATGTGAAAGACGTTTTGTGTTTAAAAAAAAAAAGGCACTCTTACCCTATAATGAAAGAATTTAGTACTATTTTTATCCTCCCTCAACTGACGCTGCTACAAGATTGATTGGGACCAAATCGCTCAAGATCCCGATCTAGTGAAGCCCATTCGAATAGGGCATGCCGCGAGAATGCGATACTCCGGTTCTATAATACTATTATTCATCCCAAATTAAATCCCTAAAAATCCAAGACTAAAGTCTAAAAATAATTAAAAAAAAAAGCCAGAAAGACCAGTGAGTAGGCTGAAAAAAAAAGCTATAAACAGGGTCCAAGAATGAAGTATAATCTGACACAGGCATGTCATTGCTTGCCCAGGTATGATGGTAGCCAACAATTCCGTCGCAGTCAACGCCGGATTAAATTATGTTGAATTGTAATAAGTCAATCAACTAGCGGATGCTTGAGCGGCTTACCGCATGCGATTCACGTCTGCGTTGGATTTGTTTCGGCTCTGTAGAACCTTGGGTGGGATGAAAACATCCAAGTTAAATGTTGGGGGCGTCGAGACTCATGGGCGATGAAGAATAGTCGTCAAATGCGAATCTCATCAGCCGCACGCGGCCAAAAATGCAGCCAATGGCGATTGTGGCCCCGGCTACAGTCGCAGTCTTCGGCCGATATTCGGGAGGCAGCCAAAGAATGTTCCTCCTGTCTTTCAGGATCCATGCCCCGTTGTCGTCTATACTGTAGCCAGAGTCCCCCCCTTCCCAAGTGCACTCGATGAAGTCATCACCTGAGCCATGGCAGCGGTCCAAGTCCAGCGATCCAAGATTTGTGCAGAGGCAAGAGTGGCCCCGGGCATCGGGTGAAAGCTGAGACAACAGTGGTCCCATTTCAATCATCTGGAGAAGTGTGCCCGTTGCTATACTCCACACCGAAATGGTTGCGTAAGAAGCTGAGGCGAGTCGCTGACCGTCCGGCAGGAACACAAAGGACCAGCTCCCTTCAGTCCGAGAATTTGTATGAAAAGTCTGCAGGCATGCAACTCTTTCAATGTCCCATATCTTTATCGTCCGGTCTTCTGCGTCCGAGGCGAGTCGCTGGCCGTCTGGCGAGAAGCTGACCATGTCGACACTGTCAGTGTGGCCCGTCAAGATTCGCACACGAGTGCTTCCTACATCCCACACCCTTATCGTCGCATCATATGCACCAGAGGCAAGTTGCTGACCACCGGGTGAGAAGACTATGGTCCGAATATTGCCAGTATGGCCCCTGAACGTTTGCAAGCACGAACCCGCGGTTAGGTCCCATATTTCTACTTCGGTCTCTCGCGACCACGACGACGCGATTCGCTGGCCATCCGGAGAGAAAATGGCTGGCCTGATAAACGGAGCCTGAAAGATAGTATCGAAAGTCTGCAGACATGTGTGACTCGCCATGTCCCAAATCTCAACTTCTTCCCGAAAGCTCACAGCAAGACGTTGGCTGTTTGGCGAGAACATGGGCAATTGCTTGGAGAACATGCAATCCTCCAGTACCTTTACACACATCCCCGTTGCTGTGTCCCATATTCTTATTCTCCCATCAGAGTCTTTTGATGCAAGTTTCTTGACGTCTGGTGTGAAAGTAACCGATTCCACCGGGCGATTATGATTCTCATGTGGCGTCTGCTTACATGGACTTGATTCCATGTCCCATATTCTAATAATACCATCATGCGACCCTGTCGCTAGCCGCTTGTTGTTCGGCGAGCAAGCAATGGACATGACGAGCTCGTCAACACGTTCGAATGCCCGGAGATGCTCGCCTGTTGCTGCATTCAAAACTCTGCAGAAACTGTCTGAGGAATCGTCTTCGACTACGATGAGTCGGCCATCCGGCGAGAACACAGTTTCATGAGGAAGGCCACCGTAAGTGCGAGAAATACTGTACAGGCATTCGCCTGATGCTGCATTCCACGCTTTGATGGTCTTGTCCTCTAACCCCACGACGAGTTGGCCATCTGGTGAGAACTCGAGCGGTCGCATTGAGGAATGAGGGACTTGGAAACTCCGCAAGTATACGCCTGTTGCAGCGTCCCATGACTTAATGGTGCAATCGTGGGATCCAGAGGCAGTTCGATGGCCGTCTGGTGAGAATCCGAGCGATCCCATACAATTTGAATGGTCCTCGAGCGTTCGCACACACGCGCCGGTTGTCGCCTCCCATACCCTGATCGTTCCTTTGCCTGACGCTGCTATGAGCCGGCCATCCGGCGAGAACACGATCGAACCAATAAGGGTCGAAGGACCTTTGAAAGTCTGCACACATTCGCCTGTTGTCAAGTCCCATACCCTGATCCTCCCATCGCCTGACCCGGCTATCAGTCGGCCGTCTGGCGAGAACACGATCAAATCGATAACATCACGATTATTAATGAAATCAGAGTTACCGAGCAGATCAGGATGACCCGTGAGTGTCTGCTCACACGCGCCTGTTGACAGGTCCCATAATCTGATTGTACAATCCCAGTAACCGGCGGCAACTCGGCTGCCATCTGGCGAGAATCTGACCGAGAACGCCCTGGTCTTGATCTCACTGCCCTCAAGCGTCTGCAGGCAGGCATTCCACTCCGGCGCGACAACGGGCTGCAATGTGATCCAATCCGGCTCCTCTTTCCTGAAAAGCGCCCTAATTATACTGCTGGAAGGGCTGAATACCAGGGCTGATGCGTAGATCTGCAGCGGAGTAACCCTAATCATATCGTTCCAGGCAAGAAGAAAACGCCAGGCGTCTTGAATTAAACTCGAAAGATTTTTTTCTCGTCCTCTGTTCTGAAAAGAAGGAAATCTTTTAGCTGAAGCGGTGTGTGTCTGCATAGATTTCTGCGAACTTACTGTGATTTCAACAAGCTTATGTACGGCAATGACTCCCTCCGACACCTTCTCGAGTAGACAGAGGGATTCTAGCCAATAAAGGTATTTCTTGCTAATGAATCTGTAAATCATTTTCCCGGCCCATGAATCCATTTCTGTGAAATTCGAGCCGCCGGCGTGTTCGACCCAGAACACAGAGGAATATCCAACTGAGGCGAGGGGGTCAGGATCAAGCGGCCAGACCTGATCGATGAGAGAACCCGGGTGGCCCAGATCGTACATGTCGCGTTGAAGTGTGCCAGAAAGTGCCTCTAACGACTTGGAGAAGATGATTCGGTGCTGTTCCGCCATGCCTTCAGGTAGAATCTTGTGGGACTGCTTGTCAATCAAGTAATCTTTGGCTGATTGATGCACAAAGTAGACCACACCCTCTCGGACAGTCAGGAATGATCCACAGGCCCCAATTATGCCTTCCAGATCGCTCAGTTGGATGTCGGTGGGATCGGTCATGTGGACATGAAGTTCTTGCAAGTTTATGGGACGAAAAACGACTGAAACAATGGCCAGGACTTCCATGCAGCGAGGAGATGCGTAAACGTTCCGCATCATCCGTTCATACAACGGACCTAGCCCTTTGGGCATTTCTCTCAATTGACGAAGGGTATCCCATCCCGGCACCCGGGTCAGTTTCTCGCAGACTAAGGTTACCCATAGAAACGTGCCGTCGGCGTTTAATTTCAAGAAGTCTCGGACGTCATTCCTTGTCTGATCGCTGTAGGCCTTTAAGCTGGCCAACCGACCTACCCTGTCAAGGATAAATTTATCAACTGCGTCCGAGACGGACGATGCATTCATTTCCAGGTGAACCATGAGCTTCTCTGTAGACGCTAGCTGCCCTTCGATTTCGGGCCAGTTGCGGCTGGATATGATCCATTTGACATTGGATGATGGGCTCGATACTGTTTTGATTATAAGTGCGACGAGTTCGTCACGAGTAGTATCACTGCATTCATCGAGAGCATCCACCATGAAAACCGCATTTTTCAAGGTCGAGTCATTAATGATATCGTTGAATATCCCGACAAGTGAAACCCAACTATTTGGGCCCCCGAAGAGTTTCTCGCCTGCACTGTCGTATTTCGCTCGCACGTGGCGGAGAAGCGCAGGTCTGTCGACGACGAGCAGGTATATCAGCCCGCGTAGAACAGAAGCTGCGTCTCTCAAATGGGGCTCGGTTGCCTGGCAAAAAAAGTAGAATAGCTGCGGCGCGTTGGTATTTTGCAGCTCGTTGATGATGCCAATCAGAAGCATCGTTTTGCCCTTGCCTGGGTCGCCCCTGATCCAGAGCAGTCGACTCTGGGGTTCATTGAGAAATTGTTTATATTCGCTATTATCCAGGATCCAGCGATACGAGTCTCTGAGTAGGCCTCCCTTTGCTTGTTGAATGCGCTCTTTGTCTTGACTGGGGTCAGTCAGAAGCAAAGCCTGCAAGCACTGCTCGCCTTTGTCGTCGTCATGTATCTTCAACTGCTGCGCTGTTTGTTCCTGGATAGTCATCTGAACACCCTGAAGACCTGACTGACGCATTAATACAAATGGAAGCAATTTAAGTACCTGCAGCAGCACAATTACCCTCTTGTAGTGCGCCGCTGATCGTCTTCTCGTTCTGAACGCTGCCCAAAGGAATCATGGCTAGAAGATCCTTTGCGTAAGCAGCAGCTGTCATTGCAGCAAACCCCTTCCATTCCTTGCTTTTGTGCGTATCCGCATAGTCACAAATGCCCCTAATCACGAGAAAGGGAAAATGGTTCATTAATCCCGCTGCTTCCATCTCGAAACAGAGAACCTCTCTTTCTTCTGCGAATTGGTCTCGTATGATGGCGTTCTTCATTACCATATTTGCGGAGGCAATAAGGCCGTAATGAATGGCCGGATCGTTCTCGTAGCCAGCCCGCTGGCGTCTAAGGACCAGGGCCGTCGCGTCGTCTGGTCGTGCCTCGTCGCCTGCTTCATCGTTTGAGTGGACAAAGCCTGTTCGATACAATCTGTCGGTGCTTGGGTCTGGGCGGCCGAATTTGCTTCGCAATCTCGGGTTGCGCTCAAGAATGCTGTCTATGGCGGCTTGAAGTTGATGGCCATGGATCATATACTTGGTGTCCAGTCCAGCCACCGCAGTAAGCAATGACTTTGGTGGAGGAGCCAAGGACCCAGTCATTTGAAAGCTTTGGCCCTCGATTGCCTTTCCAAAGTCGTATTGCAGGACGCGGGTGCTGACGACGACATCGCCCAGACGGATGTCATGCGTCTGACTTGGAGCGCCACCCCCAATACCGACCATCAGGCCGATTCGGATATTCGGGAAGCTATGTAACATATCCTTGATGACGCTTGTTGCGGATGATATGCCATAGTCTTTATGGGGCAGAGTGGCAATGACCACGTTGTGCTTCCCTATCTTGCCCAAAGTATAACAGTTGCTGTCGTTGGGGGATTGGCCCTCCGGCCGCTCGTGCAGCTCATCGAGAAATACTTGCGCAGCAACTTGCTCAAGGCTCAAGGCGCATATCCAGCCAACGGTGTAGTCTGATTTTTGATTTTCATGCTGGTTCATCTGTCTTGAACGGGCTCGAGTATTGTCTCCATGGTCGCCCGAGGTCATGGCTATCGCTATTGGAAAACCGTCGGCGTGGGTGCGAGAGCCGGTATTTGCTCTCTGAAGATCTCTATGGCTTCGCAGTTCTCGGTTGACTGACTGTCAATGACGGTATCAGATCTCGGGAAGCAAGATAGTTTGCACCAAGAGAGGTAGGACACAAGAGAATGTAAATCACTGGGCGAAATCTGCCTTTTGCACGGTGAGAGACCCGTCCTTGACGGCTACAGGCTACGGGGTTCTGTTTCCTAGATAGACGTGCACGGAGCGGGCAGTTTTCTGGGCTCAGCTCTAGTCTTGGGGGCCTGAGGTCATGCATGTCGCCTGAATCAGCTTGCAGTCGACGCCTCATTCCACATCTTTGTGTTTCACCGCCATGATGATGGCAAACAGGCCGGATAGACAGTTCAACTCGCAAAATAATGCGCTCAGCTCTGACAGGAACAGTCCGGATATGATGGACCATCTCTGCTTGCACTGAGCTACGCACCAGTGGCTGGCTTCGGGCGAGAATGCATCTTGCGAAAGCGCAAGAGGACTACTTCACTAAACGATACCCTGCACACTGATGACGTTGCGGTGAGCATGGTTGTCGGGTATCAAACATCTGTGGCGAGTTCCTGGGCAGGGAAGCGATGCCGCCTCCAGAAGGTAATCCAGACGGGGGCTCGTGGATAACGTCAAACGTTTCGCTTGGAACACTAAGCTCCTCCTCCGTCACGGCGCAGAGGTTATCCGTGCCATACCGGGCCAGAATTGTGATTCCATTTCTAGGATGAAAATAAGGACAAATATCTGTCTTACTCGGCAGACGGTGAAGGGGAGGCTTCTGCAGAAGATGGCTTGGCTGGGTGACACACGGCTGTGTAAAATCAAGGACGCCTGACGCTCGGCATGGCTTGCAGAATTTTCTCCGACTGCAGCTGCTGCCTGGTTTCAAAGCCGACCTGGCGCTTCGTCCATCGGACATCATTTGGTGCGACGAGTTGACACAATGCACCTCGCACTGCAGCATAGCTTTCTCTGCTGATTGAATACGCAGTACGCTATATCGTTCGAAGGCGAGCAGTCTTCGCTGACTACTTGTACTTACAAAATCGATCGCCTCTGTTGCCATGGAGCGCCATGCATGATAACGCGGTAAAAAGGGACCAGTCAAATCGTCAAAGGTGGCCGGTCGAATGCAACCGCTTCTAGACATAATTTCTGACAGTCTTGAGCAAGTGAAGGATAGTCGGATTTGTGGAATTTTGATTCCTCCAAGCCTTGGCTTAGTTGAAACATTTTGTGACGTGTCGCTTCCACAGATGATACAATTCATATCGTTGTATAGTCGGCATTAATGCGCTGTTGATCGATGATTCTGTAGCTGTACGTGTGCTTTGTGATTTAGCATTGTGATCATGCTTTGTGTTGCAGTTGAGGCGTCACCATATTGATTGGTCTGTTTGATTGCTTTCTCGAGAGCGGGCTTCAAGGTTACTGAATATCCTCCCAATCCTGGATTACTTTTTCGATGTTATCCCAAATGTCCATAGTCGGAGCTTTCTTTGTAGATGGAAACGCGAGCGAGCTGCGGGTCGGTGGGTGATTCGTCCACCTTCAGAGCTTAGCTCCGGCTATGGATGTTTGGAACTCTGTCATCTCAGATGAAGCTATTCAGGATGGTGATGAGGCGGTATTTGAATCGTCGTAAGTGGCGGGTCCGCTGTGCCCACTTCGTGACGAGACGCAACATCCTAATCTCCTCAATGAGAACAAGCTGTAAGAAAGATACCTAGATTCTCTCATAAATTACTTAATTATAGAAGTATTTAGACTTTCTCTGGGTAGGTATGTCTATGGGGCAGTGGGCCGCCTACTGACCCTAGCATGGGCCTATCGCGAAGCGAGCCTGGGTAATTACCTAATCCTCGTTGGCTGTCTATTCTCGCTGGCAGGTAGCGAAGACAGTCCAAATCCACCAACTTTTTTCCCATTCCTTTCAGTAAAACTCTCTTATTATCAGGGGAGGCAGCTTCATTTGTTGGCCGAAAGGCGTCGGAGATCACCGCGAGCTCACAAGCTCCTGCCATGGCTCTTTCTGTACGCTTCATCACCATCTATTTCTGAAGTGGAAAAGGGGCTGCGAGACCATTACGGGCTTCGATATGGATACAATGGACGTGGACAGTCCAGACGTATTTGGTGGCACCAAAAGGAAGGCCGAAGATGCTCTCAAGACTTCACGCCCTTCTCGGCGAATCAAGGTCAGCATATTTGAGAAGAGGACCGAGTTGCGTTCCTGATGCTTGCGCCGCCTCTGCCATTATTTGAAGCAACAAAGCAATTGATGTACTGACGAAGCGTTGACAGGCACTCGACCCGGATGTAGTAAACAAAATCGCAGCTGGGGAAATCATAGTTGCTCCAGTGCATGCTCTCAAGGAACTTATCGAGAATGCCGTGGATGCCGGCTCTACGGCTTTGGAAATTCTGGTCAAAGACGGCGGGCTCAAGCTTCTCCAGATCACAGATAACGGCTGTGGTATTGAGGTACAGGCGCACTTGCGAAATCCCAATTGGAGTCCAATTGGACCCATTGACTGCATTGAAGCATTGATGAGGACTGACCAAGTAATATGTTGCAGAAAGATGATTTGAGCATTCTATGTGAACGTCACACCACGTCAAAAATTACATCCTTTGAAGACCTGTCGTCCATAAACACCTATGGCTTCCGAGGGGAAGCTCTTGCGAGCATCAGCCATATCGCTCATCTCACAGTCACCACAAAGACAAAAGACTCGCCTTTGGCATGGCGAGCCCACTTCCTTGATGGCAGAATGGCGCCCCCCAAGCCTGGTCAGTCCGCAGAGCCAAAAGGCGTTGCTGGTCGGCCCGGAACACAAATCACCGTGGAAGACTTGTTCTTCAACATACCAACCCGGAGAAAGGCGTTTCGATCCCACGCTGATGAGTTCAACAAAATCATCGACATGGTAGGCCGATATGCTGTTCACTGTAAAGGTGTGGGCTTCACTTGCAAGAAAGCCGGTGAAGCCTCGAACACCTTATCGGTACAGAGCCAAGCAAGCACTACGGACAGGATCCGCCAGATCTACGGGAGCAGCGTGGCCAACGAGCTGGTCGAGTTCTTCGTGTCTGAGGATCGTTGGGGTTTCAAGGCTCACATGCTGGCCACCAATGCAAACTTTCATGTAAAGAAGACAACTTTTCTGCTCTTCATCAACGGCCGAAGCGTTGACTCTTCCAACGTGAAAAAGTCATTGGAGCAAACATACGTCAACTTCCTTCCAAGAGCTGGTCATCCCTTCATTTACCTCAGTCTGGAAATTGATCCAGCTCGAGTTGATGTGAATGTTCATCCGACGAAACGAGAGGTACATTTTCTTAACGAGGATGAAATCGTTCTGGCCATCTGCACAGAACTGGAAACCCAGCTGGCAAATGTTGATACGAGTCGAACCTACAAGACGCAAACCCTACTTCCAGGTGCCAGGCCACCGCCTGAACCCATGGATGAAGGCGAAACGCCACCCACGTTCATAATTTCTGGAAAGAAGAAGCGTGACCCTGTCCGAACCGACCCAAACGTACGCAAAATCACCTCCATGTTATCATACAGGGACAGCGGCGGGGGATCAAGGGAGGGAGCTCATGGAGAACTGGATCAATGTCTTGCCGTGGAAGAAAATTTTCAATACGAAATGAATGATCGTGAGACGACAGTTTGCAAATTGAAGAGCATCAAAGAACTTCGAGGTGAAGTACGCAATGATCGAGACGACATGTTGATGGAGAAACTCGCCGAGCATACACTTGTCGGGATTGTGGATGACAGGCGCAGATTGGCAGCTATTCAATGCGGCGAAGAACTTCATCTGGTCGATTATGGCTATCTGTGCTTCGAGTATGTTTACCAGCTGGGCCTTTCCCATTTTGGGAATTTTGGTATTATTCGATTCAGTCCTGCTTTGGAGCTGAGAGAATTGTTGCGTACTGCTGTGCAATCCGAGAAAGAAGCGCTGGGCGCTTCAAACGATGATTTCCCCATGGACATCATAATTGAGAAAGTTGCGCATCAACTCATCGAACGGAGAGAGATGCTGCAGGAATATTTCTCACTCGAGATATCTCCATCCGGGGAGCTCGTGTCTCTCCCACTTATGATTGAGAACTACTCTCCGCCGCTCTCAAAGCTGCCGCGGTTCCTGCTACGTCTTGGCCCCAACGTCAGCTGGGACGAAGAAAAGGCGTGCTTCCAAACGTTTCTGCGAGAGCTAGCTATCTTCTACGCCCCGGAGCAGCTACCGCCCCCGCCCGTACCCGGAGACGAGCAGAGTGAGCAAGACGTGCCACAGGAAGTCATAACAAGAAGGCGATACGTGCGATGGGCCGTGGAACACGTCTTCTTCCCGGCCTTCAAGTCACAGCTGGTGGCGACAAGGGCGAACAAAACTGCCGTCATCCTGAAAGTGGCTAATTTGGACGAACTGAAAAAAGACTTTAAACGAGGGTCGTGTTAAGGGGCAAACGATGAAGACAACAAGGTCCAAAGTGAACGGAATAGATTTACTGGTTTCAAGTCACTGTGACACGGCAAAGTTGTACAACTTACCATACGCTTTACGCTGACGACTTGGGTGTGTTTCAAACAAATATGTGGGAGTGGGTATGGATTGTGACGGTATCAATTGGGTCTGGCCTTAATGTTCAAAAGGCGCCAATATTTATATTATGATGTTGCGCTTATGTTTCATCTCATCTCCAAGATGTATTCAATCTCTCTCTATGCATCATCACTTGCTTCGCATCTGCTCACTTTGAAAAAAACAATCGTGCTTTTCTTCCAAGTCCATCTACTACTCAATGTGATACGTTGACTTCAGGCCTATGTTTCTTCTTGTATGTCAAGAAACGGCCCAGATTCAAAACGGCTTCGTCGGCCCTGGTCCTCAGCTCCAGCTGCGATTTCTTATCGACGCCCTTGGCCATGAGTCGAGCCTTTGGCAGCACAGCCTCCAAGTGGGCCTGGAAGTTGTCTTTCCAGTAGACCTGCGCGTCACAGGAGGATTCCTCGTTGCCGTAAATGTCAAAGACCTGGTTCAGCGCCTCGACGGCGTCGGCGGCAGGCGTATCGGGCAAATTGGCGAGGAGTGTGATGAGGAAGGTGCCGATTTCGCGATTGAGCGGTATCGGGGCGGGACGCATGGCCAATTGGCCCAGGACGCCGATGCATTTCACGCCGAGGCGCTGGAACGGATCCTGATCGATTTGCGGCGATGGGTCCACGGACTTGGTGGCTTGGTAGAGCGAGATGAATTTGCGGTGCTCGTCACCCTTGAGGGGAGTTTGGCCGGCGAGGCTGCGAGATACGGCCCATGCGAGGCCGGTCACGGCAGCTGCGAGCTGGACGTCGGCCGTGTCGCTGGACAAAATGGGCGTGATGACTTTGTCCCACAGCATGTGTCCCACAGGGCTCCATGCCCGCTGAATGCCGGCGTTTTGGGATACGGAAAAGTCGACGAGCGAGACGGACCAGGTGATGTTGTTGAGGGCGGAGAGGGCATAGCCTTGGAGACGGAGGGTGTCGTCGTCGCTTGGCTGGAGGGAGGCGATGCGGATCAGTTCGGGGAGAGCGAGCTGGAGGAGCGCTTTGAGAACGGGCAGATCGTCAATGTTGTCCAACTGGACGGCCTCGTCTGCGCGTGTCACCATTTCCATATCGGCCTCCATCTCGTCCTGGTCCATCTCGTCGTCTCCCTCGGAGTCATGACCTTGCTCGTCTTCTCCGCCTTCGCGGCCGTTGTCTTGTTCATTCACGTCATCCATGGCTTGGTCGTCTTTCGAGTCTGTGGGTTCCGGGCCCTTGGCAGGGGCGGAAATGTGCAGATTCGCAGAGTTCAAGGAGGTGCCGATGGAGGCCAGGGTTTCCAGAGCGAGCTGCTGCTGCTCAACGGGATTCGACCAGCCCTCGCTCCCGGCCATAGCTTCCTGCGAGCCAGGCTGAACGGCAGCAATCGTCTTAGCCAGAGTCGGTATCAACAAGGAGTCATCTGCTTCGAGCAGCTGTGGCCCGTCCTTGAGGCTTTCGAGGGAGGCGAAGACGTTGTGAAGGGTGGCGCAGGCCAAGACACCATCGCTATTCAAGGCATCCTTGAGGACCAAAAGCGTCTTGAAGCATTCGGTATTGGCAACGAGTCTTTTGGCTACTTCTCCATTGTCCTCGGTCAAGATCATGAGACAGGCAAGAGCATCAGTTTGGAGATTCGACAGATTGACTCGGTCGCTGGAGACGACGACAAGGAACAGGAGATCGACGATGGTGGCGTTGACGGAGATGGCTTCTAGTATATCGTCGCTGGCTTCGGCTAGTGCCGTCAAAAGGGCAATTAAAGAGGCTACGATGCTCGCGGTAAACGCAACTTCAGTCTTGGGCAGCTTCGTATCCTGAAGGGCGAGCTTTCCCCCAAAGGCCTTGGCGGCGTATTGAATGGCCGTCAGGATATCCGAGCGATATAGATGTACGCAAAAGTCGGCCTCCTCCTCCTGAGCCAAGACCTGCAAAATGCCCCAGGCGGCAGCTCTGCTTTCCAACGCAGCATCCGTCAGCGTCTGCGTCAAGATGGTGTGGACGATTTGTTCGCGGAGCAGCAGCTTGCGACATTTCTGGTCTTGGACGAGGTTCGTGATGGCAGAGGCGGCAGCGGATCGAGACTTGGGGTCGGAGTTTTTGAGGTTATTGATGATAGGAAGGATCTTGGCTTCTCGAAGAGCAGCAAGCTCGGGATCGGAAGGGGGCTTGACGGGCTTGGCGATGGGATCTCTGTGTTGAGCCGTGCCGGCTCTGCTGCGGCGAGATTTTCCCATTATGTTGGTGTCGCGGACACAGGAGCAGACTCTAACACCATGTCGCGATTCTTTCGGCCGTCTTTTTCCTTTTCTTTTTTCTTTTTTTTTTTTTAATAAAACCCCTTTATTTTTCTTCCGGTCCCTTGGCCAGCTCGTCACCAACCCCGATTATGCCCCGCCGACAGCTTCCGTGCTAAAGCAAGTGCGGGGCAGCAATTGAGTTAGTGCCTGCAACCTCGCTGACGACAGGAGGCGGAGGGGTTCAAGCTCGCCGGTAATGCACGATAAGATTGTCGATTGAGCCTCGGGTTTCTTTCTCACGAGCCACCACGTCCATCAACAATTTAACGACTTTGGTCGGACAAAGTGCGGAGCATTCCTGTCCATCTCGCCCCCAAGATCCCTCCAAGCATTCACTTTTTCGACACCAAGACTGCTTCGTTGACCCAATTACGGCAGACTCAATGTCAGGGTAGCTTCCTAGCTTCCGGGCCAGAAAGGCGATGAGCCAGCTCCGACCTCATCCCTTTTCTTGATTGCTTCGTGCCGTCTGGCCCCTTAAATTACGGATTTCTCGCCCCTGCTCAGTAAATTACAAGGCCGCTCTTTCTAGCGGGCATTTGTTACGCCCAGGAAATGTCTGCTTTCCGGACATGGCAGCCTTTGCGCAATAATGACGAGGAGATGGCCAAGAAGGATGACGACCTCAAACACCACGGCACCACCAATCCTCACTGGATTGCGTCGCATTCGCCGCGACGATCCTGGATAAAACGTGTCGCAGTATATGCGCTCATTGTTGGCGGACTTTTCTACCTTTTGAGTGGAAATGAGCCGTCACGAGATAGGAACAACGACGGCTATGAAGCCATCCGGAAAGCGTACGAGGACCGCTTCAATTCAGATAAGATTACGCGCCTCGGCAAGGCACCAAAGAGCCCGAAGTATCTCGATGATTCTCTTTCCATTGAGGCTGCGAAAAGAGGCAGGGACAAGACATCACCACCAAAGAAAGTCACGAAGCCCAGCGACGAGGACAAGGATGATGAAAATGACCAGTCCAGTTATGATGGTCCGATCAAGTTCCAAAACCTGCTCTCATCCCTCCAGGTCATCGCAACAACTGGTGGCAGGTACAGGAAGAATCGCAACGTCCTTTTCACTGCGGCTAGCCTCAAGAGTGTTGCGACGCTGTTGCCAATGGCTTGCCAAATGGCCGCGGAGCTCCAAAATTACGTTCACTTTGCTCTCATGGGCGCATCCGACATCAACGTGCGAGACCTTTTAGAGATGAACGGCATAGACGACTCTTGTTCGGTCATGGTTCATGGTGCGTGAGGTGCTCAGGAAACCTACGCGCCTCTGGACTTTTATTCTGACGCTCGATCTAGATGCCCGACCTGATCATTTTGAGTCGTCGACAATATATCGCATGTCATTGGCGGTTACCCAAGCGCTGTGTATGACTTCCTCACTGACTCCCCTGAACTCGGCTGTGAAACTTTGGAGACTGATGGATCCCCCATGATTCAGCGACCATCAACGCGCAGATGCATCCACAAGCTGTTATTGTAGATGCGACAAGCGACGAGGAGGAATACTTTCTTGCTCGTGTCCGCGATCAGGTCATCTCTCTGCCGTCGGCGCTTATTGAGCTGCCTGAGCGTCCAGACGTCGGTCTGACGTGGATTACCAAGCTCGACTCTGCAGCCTTGTCAGGTAAGAAAGATAGGACTCCGAGCACCTGGGATTCGCAATCCTGAATGACCATGGCACAGCTTGGAATCGAGTCCAGTTCGACATTCTGATATATGCGCCTCCCACCGGATCAGCAAATCTGCAGAGATTGCTCTCGTCGATTACCAAGGCAGATTTGGCAGGTGTTTCAACTCCTCGCATAACGATTGAGCTTCCTCACAATGTCGAACCTTCCTCGGAATCCGTTTTGGCATCTTTCCAGTGGCCTCCACCGACGTCAGATTATGGGCATCAACCGCAGTTGGTGACGCTGCGACGTCGAATCACGCGGCAGCCGCTCGAGGCCGAGGACAGCTCTGTGCGATTCGTCGAGTCGTTCTGGCCAACAAATGCGGCCGACTCGCACGTGCTCCCCCCCCCCCCCCCCCCTTTGACCATACGTTTTGCATGCTCTTCTTTAACGCCATATCCTTGCCCTTTTCCAGACGTTAAATACTCGCTTCTGTATCAGTTCTACTCTAGAGCAGCCATGATACGGGACTTTTCCTCGATTCTCTTGGGCATCAGCCTCTCTGTGCCAACCACTCTGATCGATGGAACCAAGACCTTCACCCCTCCTGCGCCACAAGGCAACAACAAGCCAGATACAGGGCATACTGCATTCCTTTGGCAGCGGCCCAATAGTGACGCGATGGTGTTTCACGGGATGAAGTGGATTGAGCTTCATCACTTTGTGTCACAGGCACTGTACCAACAGAAGACGACGTCGACGACCCCGGCCATGTTGACCAAGAGGGAGGCAAGCAAGAAGTATCCAGCGTGGCTGGAGTATGCCCTGCAGCTGTCGCGGCTAAGGGGCTATTACACGCTGTATCCGAGCCAGGAAACGGCAAAGACCATCATCGGCGTGCACAACGACTTGCCGGACGCCCCGGAAGAATTCCGAGAGGACAGAGATAAGTCGGGATCACCGAAAGGTTTTCTGGACGAGGGCAATGAGGATTTTGACGCAGATTCTCCCCTCAGCGTGCTGGAGACGCTACCGGAGAAGGGACAGATGCAAATCGCCGACGACGAGCTGCCATTGCTGTCGTGGGATGGCCAGATCAAGTCGAGAGAAGAGTTGGGAGACGAAGCGAGCGAGTACACGACCTTGTATCGTCGGGCGGTAGGCAATTGTGACGAAGAGTACACGGCGAAGCATCCGGGAGCGGCGACTGACGCAGCGGATCTATTTTGTCGCGCCAAGGGCACCAAGGCATGAATTTTCTCTGTGATTCTGGGAGGGGCGCATCTGATTTCGGCATTTTGTATATTGGTGTACATAATTGATTTTCAGCGCAGGTGGGAACCGACAAGGCGTACCCGTTTATTTCTTTTTTTCATTTCTCTCGTCTTGACTAGCGGGATTGGTGGTTTGCCGTCCATTTAAACCTGTTGACGAATGCGCGCAATGACCAAAAGAATTACGCACGTGCCAATGATGCAGAATGCCACGGTGCCCAGTAACTGGCACGGATCAGCCAAGTTCCGTTTGGACGGATGTACGAGTAGCAGGGTATCGCCACACGTACCAATTGAGTTCTCCAACCAGTCTGGACAATGGCGGCTCTTTTGCTGTACTTGTTGATAGTTTCTGATTTGTCAGTTCGATGTTGCCGTGCCTGTGCAGTTTCACCATCTCACTACTCCTTAATCCTGCTCCCCCTTTTCTTCTCTCCTTTTTGATTTATATATTCACCTTATTGTCTTATTGTCTTGTTCTTCTTAGTTATTTCTTATTTTTTTTTTCTGATTTGTTTCTTCTCTAAGTATTGTTGATTATTTAAAAAAAAAAAAAAAAAAAAAAACTCACGAATATAATTCGTCAATCCCACACCAAGCATCAAAACCGACAAGACCCAAAACACGCCACCGAGCGGCTTCGAAATGCGCCTCTCCAACTCGCTCGCCTGGCTCTTGAGATGGAAGGAGAGCGTGATGGCGACGGAGACGATGGCCATGAAGACGCTGAGGCGGAGGTATGATAGGAAAGCTGTCAGGTCAGCTTTTCTTCTTTGAAAAGATCAACAAGAAGGAAATATGAAACGAAAAGAAAACAAGTTCGCTTCTGGTCCCCCAATATTCTGTCAATTTATTCCTACTAAGAGGAAAGTACTCACTCCGCTCATTAGCGCAGTGATCCCGCGCATCAGACGACTCGTTTTCAAATAGGAGCGAGCCGAGCGGGGGCCAGACGAAAAAGGCGCTGCTTGGTCTGTCTTGGGATCTGAAAATGTTGTCAGCGATACGGCGAAGTATGGAGAGCGATACTGCGATGCATCCCTGGCGGAACGGTTATATAAGGAACAGTTGGGAACCTGCTTACCCGATACCACGCAAGTCGTAGGGTGCAGCGAGAGAGGCGATGCTGCAGCGTGGTGCGCTGAGGGTTTCGTCGTCGTCGGGCATGATGGGATGGATGGTGGTTAGAAATTGTGATTAGAGGTGAAGAAGGAAAGAGGTGAAGAGGTGGCCCACGATGGAAATGGGGTAGGAGACAGGGCGGGGATAAGCAGCTTAAACTCTGCCACAAGGGCAGCAGGTATGTAAATGTTGGCGTGTGTAAGCGCGCCGACACAACGTATTTGTATGGGAAAAGTCATCAGTTTTTTATGCATCAGTTTTATAAAGATGCATGGCTTCTGTCTTCACATGCAATTTTTAGAACTCTGACAGACACATTCATCTTCACATGCGAAACCCCCATACGTCCTCCCATCGCCGCGCATCCTCTCGCAACGGCCCGTCCAGCCTTCCAAACCTCGCGGGACGCCCAGAGTTCGCCTCGGGCAGACACATCCATTCTCTCACACAGTCGGGCACTTCCTCCTTGACATGTGCTATGCAAATCAGCGCCTGCTGCTGCGAAAGGCCCGGCACCGTCGCACCATCGTCGTCGTCGTCGGCCTCGCTACTCACCCCATCGGCCAGAAACGAGGCACACTTGTCGCGGACCCCGTCGTCCATGCCTGAAAAGGCCTCGTCCAGGACCACCACGTCGGGACTCTTGATCGTTGCTCGGATGAACAGGGCGACGCGCTGCGCAGAAAATGACAATTCGCCAAACATGTACTCATCTGCCCATGACAAGTCGTCGTCCTCCTCCGCCTCTTTGCCTGCTGCTGACGCCAACCTCAACTGAGGTTTAAGCTCGGGTGCGAACCAGCGCAGCACCGCGTCGACTCTGGTCTGGGCGGCGGCATCGAGCTTGGCTCTCGCGCCAAACGTGGCGGCCCATGCGTTCTCGACGACTCGTCGGATCGTGTGGCTTCGGGGCATGTGCTGATGGACCTCGGGACTGGAGTGGCCGATCCGCGATTGAATGTCCCAGAACGTGAGAGGCTTCTGGAGTCCTGATCCGCCGGGCTCGGGCAGACGGCTCTGGCCAAAGAGTTTGATGGGCATCGAGTATGTCTGGGGATGATCGGAACTGAGCAGAGACACAATGGTCGTCTTTCCCGAGCCGTTGGGCCCAAACACGCCCCATCTCTCTCCCCGTCTCACTGTCCAGATCAGACCGTCTTTGTCTTGGGCATCAGCTGTCTTCTGTGACCAGTTGCCCAGCGCGACCTTGTCGCCGTATTGCACGCGACACCCGTCCATCTGCACGAGCGGCTCCGCAGCGGGATTCGTGGGATGCAAAGCATGGATGTTGAGATATTCTCGTTGCTGCTGCTGCTTCTGCTGCTTTCCTTGTTGGGCTGCTTTCGTTTCTCCGCGGGCGCTCGTCTTGAGGACTCGTCCGACTTCTGATAGGGTCTGGATCGGGAGCTTGTCGTCCTCCAGCAGCCCGCCGCTCTTAACGCCCTGGACGTATTTGGTCAGTCCGTCGAGGACAACCTCCTTGGGCCCCATGGATGCCACTTGACAGTCGCTTCTCAGATAAATCAAATGAGTGATCCACTCGGGCAACGGATCCTGAGGCCTGGCACTCATCACCAGCCTCGGGCTCGCCCTCTCCGCAAACGACTGCAGCAAAGGACTCAGCCCGGCGACCGTGGGCGGATCGAGTCCCATGAACGGCTCGTCCAGCAGCAAGACCTCGGGCCGGGTGAGGAGCGCCCGCGCAATCCGCGCCCGTCGTCCCTGTCCGTTGCTCAAAAACGTCATGGGCAGGTCCAGCAACTTCTCCAGCTGCAAGTCCTTGACGGTCCGATGCAGGAGCTCTGCCGAAACGGTCGAGCCATCGTCTCGCCCTCCGATGGGTGTCTTGAGAGGATTAAGCTCGGTGTTGCCCAGGAGATAGTCCCGTAACGAGAAATCAGTGATTTCCCTCCTCGACTCGTAGCGAGCCGAGAGATAAGACGACGTGATTGCATTGCCAGCCCCATAAGCTTCCGCATCGAAACCAACGTAGCGAATGGCCGCTTGCGGATTTCTCAAGCGAGACGGGACATGGTCGCCGGACAGATAGGGATATGAACGCGCCGCCGGTGGCTCACAAATCAATCTCCCTCGCAGGATCTGCAGAAACGTCGTCTTGCCCGCGAGTGACGGACCAACTACACACCAATTATGCGGCTGAAGAGACGAAGATGGCAGCTGAAAGGAAATGTTATTGAACAAAGACGGGTTGGCGTGAGACGATTGCGAGTTGGGATGGTGTCGGTAGAAGGTGCCATTTGCGATGCGGATGACGGGCAGGCGAGACGGTACAGACCGCATCTTGACGTTGGCGTCTCTACCCGACTACATCTGGCCAATAAAAATGACTTATTGGCATGTAAGAATTCTAAAACCATTAAATACTGTTTCAAGCATCGTAGAAAATCAACCAAACATGATGCATCTCTGGCGCAGATATTTGATGTACAGACAGTGACTGACAGACACCGGTAACGGAAGCTCGGGCCACACCAGCACGTCTGCGCCTCTAGCCAATCAGGCCGCGCCACCCTCAAACCCGCCAGGCAGCTCCAGCTTTCATCATCAGCTTCAACAACCTCACTTTCCACCCAGACCAACCATCAACAAAAACCATCTCTCCCGAAAAGAAACGCACAACCACAAAACCACCCAAAATGGTCAGTTTCCTCCCTCCTCCCACATCTTCACACCCACGAAGACTCACACACACTCAACAAACCACCAGTCGCTGCGCATCGTCCCCGCCAAATCCCACGCCTCATCCACCACACACACCTCCTCCGCCCCCTCAGCACCAGGCATCCACGACACACTCCGCCACGGCGTCGGCCCCAACCCCTTCGACGCTGCCCAAAACAAGCCCTCATCAGCGCACCCGCTCGAAGCCCGCCTCAAGAACTGGGAAGCCACGCAGGACGCTCTGCGCATGGAAACCCTCCGCCGAACATTCGGCATGGCCGAGCCCATCCGACGCGGCATGGAGCTCAAGATTGTCCAGGACGGCGAATGGAGACCGCTTGCTCTCAGTGGCGGTGCCGGGCTCGCTTCTGTCCACGAAGACATTTTGCGTGGTAGGGATGACATGATTTCGTGGGACGAGGTATTTACCGGCGAGGCGACGGCGGGTGCGGCCGGGGTTCACGAAGAGATGGAGAAGAAGCTCAAGATTCAGTAGTGTTTTTGTGAAATTGATAATCGGAAAAAGGGAGGGTCAGAGGGGGGGGAAGGGGAGGAAAGAGGCGCTGGATGAGCAGAGTCTTAGATTGCTTGCGTCGGATGCGAGCATGACGCTTTAGAGCCCTTTTTTTTTAGAAAGAAGAAAAGACTTCATTCTTCTTTTTGTCTCATGTCTGGCGCTGTGTGCTTGTTCGAGATGCTTCCAGCGAGACATCAACCCCTTTCTACCGACGAGATACGACAGCATCATCGCGGAAGGAGGCAAATGGTGACACGACTGGCGAGACCGGGGTTATAGTGCTGTTGCGCAACGTGGCTCTACAGGTTATTAAAAAAAAAAAGTCTCGCCGTGGCATGTGCAACAAATTCACCAATGTTCAAGCTCGTAAGTACATCTCATCCGTCCCTGGACCTTCCCAACACAGCGCTCGAGAGAGATATCGAAAAGTCAGCCTCCTCTTCCCAGTTATATGAAGACAGAGGGACGGGCTGCGAAGAAGCAGCGGGAAATTGTCGAAAATGACCAACCGAGGTGAGAGAAAAAAGAAAAAAAAGGACCAAGATTCAATTTTACATGGTGGAACGCCTTGTCACGCCAGTTATCCCCTTTTCGTTCTTGTATGTTTCCTTTCCACATTCCGTCACGCTATCCAAATCCCAGATTTATCCCAACCAAACAGAAAAAAACAGGACATGAAATCCCCCGTCACATGGACAATGAAATGGTGGAAAAGAAAATGAGAGGAAATGTTCATCCTCGCGCTTGTTTCTTCTTTCCTATTTTTATCCCTTCTTTCTCTGTCGCAGCGGTCGCGTTGGGCTGGTGACTGGCGTTTGGTGCGTGAATGAGCTGGTTGGAGTATCCGATGCTACCTTGCTTTTCCAGCACGCGCATCTGAAAACATCCGCCAGTTTTCACGACCGACCGCAGCCGTGTGCAGCGAAAGAAGAAAAAATATACATGTCGACTTTGTGTGAAATGGATAGGGGCCGAATGAGGCGATTATGTTGCGGGCGACACAGAGACATATGGGCAGTGCGTAACGCAAGAGTGTCCAGCTGTACAGGAGGCGACAGGGTCAATATTCACGGGGTCATTAGGAGAGAGAGAGGCTTTTGGGGGGGGG
>JMQE01001455.1:0-19800 GCA_000731825.1 Hypocrella siamensis | reverse complement strand
TTAAAAATATTAAAAATATTAAAAATATTAAAAATATTAAAAATATTAAAAATATTAAAAATATTAAAAATATTAAAAATATTAAAAATATTAAAAATATTAAAAATATTAAAAATATTAAAAATATTAAAAATATTAAAAATATTAAAAATATTAAAAATATTAAAAATATTAAAAATATTAAAAATATTAAGAAAGCACCAGTATTAGCACTAGCAATAGCAGGAAGGGGGCCAACCTCCCGGCATACCCGGGTATATAGCGCCGACTGAGGCTTCTCTGCGGAGAAGATAGCGGGGTCAGGTGACCCGTGTCCTTGGTGTTATGCATCGAGATAAGAAAAAAAATCTTTATTTGCGTTTCTATTATTTAGCCGTCATAGTGGTTGTTGTTGCTATTGTATTTCTTGCTTGGAATACTCCGTGCTTAAACTCCTTTATTTTTATGTATCCGCAAGCCCTTGCTTAAATGGGCTTGGTTACTGCTGGTGCTTTATTTATAACATAAAATGGCAAATTTTGGGTATTTATAGAGATAAATAGGCGAATCCCTCACGCAATCACGGAACAATAAGCATTATTTTAGCGGGCGCCCGCGAGAAACCCCGCGGTGCGTGCATGCGGGTCAGGCGCCCCGCATAAGGGGGTTATTGCTTACGGGAGAATGGCAAGTGTCGGACGCCTAGAGAAAGATAGGGTTGGATCAAGGCTGCGAAATGGCTGCCTGTTTTTTTCCTATTTCCGTGGACAGAAATGGTCTAACTGTCAAGCGTCCATCCATGATGGCGACTTGACAATCCGATCGGAAAAGCACGTCATGTGATCCCCGCCTTTTGGTTTGCGATTCATGACCAAGGCACTTCTGTCTTTTTTATTTTGTTAAAAAAAAAAACAAATGGCTTCTCGGCCAGGAGAATGGGGATGATTTCGAGAGTAAATGTTCAGTGTCGAGGTCCTTTTATCCCTCGTCAGCAGTTGGGGGGAACAAAGAGATTCATTTCCCCTTTCTTTTTTTTCCTCCCCTCGCCTCAGCCCGCCCTGATCCCGTGTCTGTCCACATCGTCCAACAGGCCACGCGCGTGCCTCGCAATCCAAAAGACCAACTTGAACCCGACATTTCTCAAAATCATTTCCACCACGCCTCCTGCCCTCTCGCCCAATGACGTGCTTCTCTCCTCGCCGCCCACGTCGCGTCTGCACATGTCCAGGAACCGCGCTGGATGGTCCGTCACCACGCCGTGAATGAGTCTGCCGTGGCGCTTGTTCTGTCGAATGCACCACGCCATCCACCGCGGGGAGTTCACTGTCCAGGCGTATAGTGGTCGCTCGGCGGAGACCAAGTCACGCATGAAGTGGGCTCCGTAGACGGGACGCACGAGGGCGTGGAAGGCCATGTTGAAGCCGGTCCTGGGAATGGGCAGGAAGCGCCGCGCGTAGGAGAGCGAGTAGCCAATGTGGGTGATGGGAAAGGAAGGGAGCTTGTCCTGGCAAGCTTTGAGAACCGAAGCCTGGGATACCCTGCTCAGCTCAAGTATTGGATTGGACATGTTCGGACCGAGGTCGAGGAAGCTAACACATACGTTCCAGCATCCGAGGACGATGCGCTCCTCCCATGGATGAGGCACTTGATATAGCGCCGCGCGTATGGCGTCGACAAGAGCTGTGGGATCATCGTCGAGCTGATGATTTTTCGCCAGTCGAAACGTTTTCAGTCCAGTCTTTCTTCTTGAATGAAGAGAGAGAGATGCATAGAACAATATTTACCTTGATATCAAGCAGAATCCAAGTCTGCGCATCTTCTTCACATACAAGCCACTCAAGCAGATCTCGCAACCTGGACATGCCCTGCCTTGGATGGCGCAAAGTCTCCAACGTGGCAAGGTATTCCCAGTCGCAGTCTGCGATGGCCTTGCTGACGCCGAAGCAGCGGCTGAGCGTGGCGTCCTTGCTTTGCTGGTCAGCAAAATTCTTGCATTTCCTTTATCCGCCATGGTCGGGAGGAAAAGTACATCTTGAACAAATATTTTTTTTGTTCAAAAAAAAAATTCACTCACATGCGACAGAACTGCCACTCCATCCCTCGACAGGTGCACATCCGTCTCAATCGCATGCGCGCCCACTGCGAAGGCACCCGCAAAGGCCCTAATGGTGTTTTCCGGCCACGACGCCTTGTCGCCTCGATGCGCAATCACCTGCGGCAAGTGGTGCCCCGGTCCTGCCCACAGTCAGCCTCGTCTGCGGACTCGTCTCTTCCCTCCCCCCCTCCTCCCGTTTCTCTCTACCACATAGCATTCATCCTTTTTCGTCTCTCTCTCTCTCTCTCTCTCTCTCTCTCTCTCTCTCTCTGCCTCCCTCTTTTCCCTCTCTCTCTTTTTTTT
The DNA here is from genome assembly GCA_000731825.1 of Hypocrella siamensis. Classification (NCBI taxonomy): domain Eukaryota; kingdom Fungi; phylum Ascomycota; class Sordariomycetes; order Hypocreales; family Clavicipitaceae; genus Hypocrella; species Hypocrella siamensis. The sequence goes on along the minus strand of JMQE01001455.1, from coordinate 17,423 downwards.
TTCTTCGTCTTGCTCATTTCCTTTCCGAACATATGCTATCAGATGCACGTACGTACCCAAAGGAGGCTCCTTGCCAAGCAGTGCAGCCATGCCGACGAAGGGGGCTTCAACAAACTACACCCGGCGGGAAAGAGAAAGAAAAGAAAAAGGATCGCACGCGATGGGAGTAGAAGTAGAATAGTCTTTAGTTTTTTTGTCCATCGTCTCAAGTCAAGAGATGTGGTCAGCTCTGTGCTCCGTTCCCCGCGCCCGGCGGAGATTCGACAGGAAAGAAAGAAAAGTGGTTTATTGCAGGTACGTAGCTGGCTGCATTACAATGCATAATACGGTAGTACAAAAGTCGATGATGGATCAAGACGCATCACTAATTGACGACGTGAAATCCCGCACCAAGCACTGGGTTGGGACCAGTTCGCTGCGCTAATTGTGAACAAGGCATCTTTGTCTCACACTTTTGTCACACCAGCTCTGCGTGGCATTTCCAATACCATGGCAAGAATAAAACGTCATGACGTCAAGAACCTCTGCCTTTGCTGGACCTCAGGACCTGGACAATCATCTCCGAGATGTGTGTCCGCAATCGAAACCAAAATCCACTACTCCATACTGTGTGATTTCGGTTTGGAAGACTGTGGAGAGCAGAGTCTTTCACGGCTATCTAGGCTGCAGTCTTGGAAATTTTGGGCCCGACGACATTGAGCGCCCCTTCATTTGCTTTCACCTACCCCTCTATCGTGCTCATCAAAAAAGTCGTCATCATGTGGGATGGCGTCGTTGGGCTGTCTCATGGAAAAAAAAATAAGGAAAAGAAACTGACGCCGACATATGACTCTTCTGGTTCTAAAGCACATGCTTTTATCGTTGTGCTTTGTTCGTACCCGTGATCAACGCCCTTGCTCTACCCGCTGAGTCAAATAAAACATCACGCTTTCTAGTGAGACGCTCTGTCCATGTCAAGAAGGAGCGTCTCTAGCATCCGGACCGTGTTGAACTCGGTGCTTCCCACACTGAGGCTCAGTTCCGAAGGCGCGACGTCTTCGCCCGAGCTCAGACTGTCCTCGCTCAAACTGAGTACGCTTTGTGGCCCTGTCGGATCCCCATCAAGGGCGCCCATCTTGACGCTGTTGCTTCTCGTATCCCACGAATCTGGCGACCAAAGCGAACCAAACGAGTGTGTTTGGCCTGGCGCCCCCGCAGCCATGAAACTCGCCCCGCCATAGATCGCGTCGTACACATTGTAGAGGCCGCCGTCCATGGATCCCAGAATCGTTTCCCATTCTGAATTGGGGACTTCCGTCATCTTCGTCTTTGATCCATGGTCACACATCAAGCAATTAGAGGATGACATTGAGGTTTCTAAGAATTGCGTATGCGTCATGCCTGTTGGCGAGCACGGTCTGCTGTGACTTGGCGTGTTGCTCAAGGATAGGTAATCCAGATTGGGAATGCTGCGACACGACCAGCTCTGGCTGCCGCCTTCTACTGCTGGGGGGCCTGGTGGAAGGTTCACTGGTGATGTTGATAAAGCGTGGTCAGACGTTGGTCGTGGGCTAGGCCGGGGAGGTTCCGCTTCTCGAAGGCTGATGCCGGGTGATGTCATTCGGCGACCTTTCCTGGCATGTCGACCGGTATTTATATCGACCTTTGAAGGATTTGACGAGGACCGCGCCAAGCTCTGTGGGGAAAGGCTCTGTGCCGGGTCCTGTCGCTCTTTTACGCAAATGAGAGTCGCCGACACGCGGGCCAGATCTGCAGAGCCTGGTGCCTTGACTTGTTCAAGCATCTTGACGGCCAAATTGACCAGCCGTTCGACATCGCGAATCAATTTGCCATCTCGATTCAGGTCGACGACATGATAGAGCAAGGTCAAGCCACAAATGGCGACAAGATCAAATTTGTTCAGGCAAAACGAGAAGCTCATCTTCCGTTCCTCAAGAAGCTGAACTGTCTGGATGATACGCTTACTGGACTCGACGACGGAAAGAAGGGCAGGGGCAGACTTTGGACCCAGACTGGAGCCTACTGCCGGACGGTAGATCAAAACACGGATGTGATGGTACGCCAGGGCCTGACAGACAACGCAGATCAGCCTGCTGAGCAGCATTTCGCACATGGTAAATGAGTTCGATTGAAGCTAGAGCTTACCAGTATCGGCGATTGGCTGCCAGTCACGTCTGTTGATGGTTTATCTTGTACAAATGTCAAACGCAGATGAGTTGGTAAGTTGTCATACCACTCATCAAGCTCTCTTGCAAAAGCCCCCATCTGCTGCAAAGACAGCTCATGAAGGGGTGTGGCTGGGTAGTTCTTCTCCAGGACACGTGCCAGAATCCGAGAAACGTTGAAAAGAGCCAGACCGCTGGACAGCCGTGTAATTTCGCCCGGCAGCCTAGCTTGATGATCCGTCTCGGTGATGCATTCATCGTTCATGTCGGATGGATATTCCGTCTGAATGTCCTCTTCCTTGAAAAGTTTTGGTAGCCCTAGCGTGGCAGCGGTGAAACTGTATAGCCGTCAGAGACGCCACAGAGAACAAGGAGTTCAAAAAAAAAAAAAAACAGGGCTTTTTTTTTTTTTTTTTTTTTTTTTTGCTGACGCCTTTTCTTCTTCTTCTTCTTCCTAAAGCATAGAGTACAGTGGGAAACATACCAGTCGAGAGTGTAGAGTGACCAAAAAACCTTCTTCCTTGTTTCCAGCGTCAAGGCATCGAAAGATGATCGTTTTTGGCTCTGATGAAGGCCAAGCCGATAAGACAGCCCGATGGCAAGACCCTTGTAGTATTGCACCCGCTTGTTGTCTGCTCTGATAGCACTATACAGAAGAGCAAGTATGAGACACTGCAGCTTGCTCATGGAGTTGCTGAAAACAACAGATTGAACGGCTTGCTCCCATTGCTGCTCGCAAGTAGCAATCTGCAGGACATTCGGGTTATCGGAGGAAAGACCTGCAATGCTGAAGACAAGATTGAGTTGTGCAATGGTGTGGGGGCATCTGATCTTCTCAGGATGGGCGACGTAGTCTTGATAAGCTTGGAGGAAGGCAGGCTTATGCAAGACTGGAAATAGGGGGGCGAATTCTTGAAAGAAGACATGCACGCAGCGATCGGAAAAGATTCGAGGAGGGATTCGGTAGGCCTGGCTGGGCTCTTGTTGAGTCAAGGGAGCACAACCCTGCACGTGTAAGAAAGCATCGGGGTTGAACTCGGTGAACGGCCTGCCCATCTCCTTCAACTTGTGCTGGAATAGCACTTTTTGGAACATCAGCCTCGCACGTTCTGTTTGGTCTGGCTGACCAGACGGAGAGAAGGAGCTCACGTAAGAAGGAGTGTCCGCTTGACGGACCCATGAGGAAAGAATCTGAGTTCTCGGCCCCAAGCAGCAGCGGAGAAGCTTCGACGCGAAATGAGTCGTCTTCTTGACAAGCATGGACAGGAGCAGAACCATGCTCGAGCGTATCTGGCGATGGCAGTGTGTCCGGCCCCGAGGCCCCCGAGGCCACCGAGGCCACCGACGGCCGGCGTTGCTGCTTTTCATGCATCACAGAGAGCATATCTATCTTTTCTTCTCTTTCATCCAAAAGGTCCTTCAACTCTCTGACCTCTGTCTCTAGCTGGCGGATTCGCTCCTCGAGTGATTCGGTGTAGCCACGTGGGAATGCACGGCGACTCAGCTTGTCGCTTGTCCGACATTCAAACCCAACACTGGCACATTGCGAACAGGTTGGGCGGACGCCATCGCAGCGAATCTTCTTGCTTCGGCAGCGGTCGCAGGCCTGGGCAATACGACTTTGAGCGCTGTTGCCCACCTTGATCACCTTCATGGGCAGAATACCCGGCATTCTTGCGATGTTCCTTCCCTATGCGGAATCTGCCAAAAAAAGGCGAGATTTTCTTCGAGATTGCTGAGACTAACGGTCCAAGATGTACGAGCCTTTTGCTCGGACTTGTCTGGCCAGCGACAAGGAATGTTATATGGGCGCCGGACCCGTGGGCACCGGCGTCGGAGCAGGGAGGATCAAGTTCCGTGATTGGAGGATAGTGCGTCACCTCGAAGTATAGTCGCCGACTGTAACATGCGTGTATGACTAATCTTTGATTTTTTTTTTGTCATTTCTCTGCTGGACCTGCAAAAAGAAACGCGCTTCTCCAAAAGATCGCTTTCTTTGGACTCAGTAGAACTCGTGCGTCACCTTGTCAGCGTACGGCATGACGATGATGCCCGATATTGGCTGGCGTGTCTGGCAGGTGACCTCAATGTTTACGCGTCGGCTTCTTTGACGAGAATAAATCAATAAGCACACTGAGCAGTGTGCTTCTCATGTGAATGATGGTGATATTATTGCCGCAATTGCCAAACGATTCAAGGGCAGTGTCGAAGTAAAGGTCCCATTAACAGACGGAGAGAAGTGGGGGAGTCTTTAATCGACTTGGCAGACACGAAATGGAAAGAAACGTGGGGTGCGAGATGATGTGTGGGGCAGATGAAGAAAGGACTCGAGACATCCAGGATTGGGGAGATGGATCATCCCTGGCCATCGCAACTTCGAATATTTTCGTGGCCACCCCGACCAAGATCGAGGCCAGGGCCCGAGATGAATAGTGCTTAGCTACCTATCTACGAAACGGGCAAAAGCGGGCGCAATAGAGGGCCGAAACCTAGGACCGGAACCTAGGACCGGACGCCGGCTTACTGGGATGCGAAAAGTAGAATGGTGACTGGAAAATCGACACGAGAATGGGTTAGTTCCGGCCCCCAACCCTTCCCAGGCCGAACGTTTGGCTGTTGACACAAAAGCGGTGTTGAGACGACCAGTTGGTGGCGAATTGAGGTCTGACGACGGCGGCACGTGCTGGGGGACACCCACTCTTGTACTAGTCGAGATCTCGAGAAGCACTTGGGCGGCGAAACCTACTAGCGGCCCTCCAAACAAGTTGACGGCACACCAGCCAAGATCACTATTCAGGGTGGCGGCTGAACCACATGTGTGTCGTGTGTCGATCCACTGGAACACAAAGCGGCCCCAGATTTCCCTCGTGACCCAGGATACGAAATGGGAAACTAGCGGCAACACCGGTGGTATCCACTATCTGCAACTTTGAATGCTCTGGAACGGTCGTCTATCATAGCCGAATGACCAGGGGGATCGATCATCCAAGAGGCATCGCAAGGAACTGGCTGACCGTGGAGCTTCTTGGCACGGCCAATCAGTGAGTGAATGATCCGCTTCGATTGCTGCCAAGCCGCACAGCCCGTTGCCTCTCAGTAATACGTGGCCTGAGTCGATCGATTCGGAGCTCGGCGCACCAGTGGAATCAAATCGGAAGATAATGACCACGTTGGATGTGCCCGTCGAGGGCCGACGAGAGAAGAAATTGTTCGGGTCAACTGAAATCATCCTCAAGCTCGTCCCCATTTGCTGACGCGGCTTGTGGTGATTGAGCCGACGGAGATTCTGCCACTGATTCGAGATATGACAACACGCGGTCATCCGCAAGAAGACTCGTCCTCTGCAAGAGATCATGAACTCGCAATCAGCAAGCATCTCGAGTACAGCGCATCATTCATGACATCACCAGACCCCTCTCAATCATCTTCGTACTGATCGTGAGCTGTGGGTTGCTGAAGGGAGGGGGGAGAAGGAGTGCATCCATCTTTCAAGGCTGGTGCCCAGACGTTAGAGCAGCTGACGCTGAAATCATGACATACCTCGTCCTCGAAGACCTCGAGTGCATCAACCAAGCTCCCGCGCTCCATTTCTTTTAATGCTTCTGCGGCCAGTACGCATTCTAATCTGACTATCCCAGCTTCTATCAATTCTTGCATTTGATCACGAGATGGGCCACTGTCAATTTGGGCTAGCTGCTCCTCAACCTTTTGCTGTAACACTGAGACAACTCGTAACCTGAATATTTGACGGAAGTCGTGTTGGTGAATAAGGGTCTCGAACTGATCGGCCTGGTCAGTTACATCGTCTTCTTGCCAAACAAGGCGAAGCTGCCGACTGCCCTGATTGTCTTGGAGTAACCGGAACTCCAATCCATCCTCCTCATTCAAGCACATTAAATAAGCCCAGGGCGAGCGCCATTGAATCAAGGGTCCGTGGCCCACGTCGGCATCTGCAGCCGCTCGGAATAGCATCAGAAGCGGCGAGCTGTTGAAAATCTGGACTTTGGCTCTGCCCAGGGGATCATCTGGAAAGGGACCCATGGGCAAGGTCAACGATTGACGGGTGATTGCAGGGTCGATAAATCCATAGCTGAAAAGCATCTCGGACGGGGATTTGGTTTCGCCGTAAGATATCGTGACTTCTGCCCCGGCAGTCAATGCAGCTTCAGAGCGGATCATGAGCACAATGTCACCGTTACCATCTTGTTCGTAGAATGCCGTGGGTTCGTTGGAGTGGTTAAGCATATCAAGCCCGGGAACCATGGCGTGACCCGATTGGGGAAGCTCCAAGCATCTAGATCGATACCATGCATCGACCAATAACCAATCTTGGAGACAAATGGTCTCATCTTCCCAGAGCAGGCCGCTCCAAAATGGCAGAACCTCAGATCTCTCGCGAAGATGGGCAAATTCCTTGTCCAGCGAGGAGAGCTTGGCCTGTAAGGGAGCCTGTAAAATCGTTAGTTCACCCGCCAGTAATGAAACAAGTCGCCAAGGCAAGCAGGCGCACCCCTCCCCTCCTTCTCCGAAAGATATCGGACGAATGCAAGGTGAGAGGGGCTCACCTCTAGTGACGTTCCCTTAAGGAGGATTCGTTCCGGATCTGTCCACATTGTTGGGATGGGAATCGAGTGAGGCAAAAACCGAATATATTCCGTCCAGGATGTAGGCGTTAGGCTATTGGTGGCGGATTGGCGGCGGGATTGAGCAAGATGAGCTATCAGGTAAAGCATCACACGGCTTCGCGTTGACTAGAAATTCCGTATGAGATGAAATATGACGAGCCGACATTTTGGACACATGAAGTGACATACCGGCTGCTCAACTTCGGCAAGGAGCTGCTTGAAATGCTGGTCGACCTTGGCGTACTCATCGACTGTTTGTGCCGACAAGAAGAGGTCGGCAGGAACCTGCAGCAACGGAGGCGATGCGGCCTCGAGATCAGCGCTGGTCACGAGGCCAAAACCCTTGCCTTGCCCAACCTCGTCGAGCTTGACATGCGTGAAGTGGACATTATAGAGATGCGCCCATGTGGGCAAGGCCTCAATGGGAAGTTGGGAGGGCATCGTCATCATTAATTTGTAACGATGGACTCGGCGAATGGGTGATGAAGTAAGCGTACGTTGCTGGATTGGACGATGGGTATCGTCACAATTTCTTTCTACCCGCTGCAGCGCCTTATTATTTCTTCTTTAGCTTCATGCAAGGAACATGGCGGGGCTGGTGCTGGAGAAAAAGCACGCCCGAGTGCAAATCTCACGAAAGCTCGCGCGGCAGTTGCGCCCGAGGCAGAAAGTTTGCTTCGACCAGTGCCGTGATGTGCCCCTCCTCACTTGGTGCGAGAACGGAGAAGGCAGAACGTGGGGAGCAGCAAAGGCCAAAGGGAGTTCACATGGCCATCAGGGATTGGTCAAAACTGGCGTCACATTGCCAGCTCCAAGGCACGAGATGCACAAGACGCACGGAGAACGAAGCCGTGGGTAAAACCCCCTTCCTTCCCATGTCCAGGGCTGCTGCATCTGTGCCTCTCCGTACCTCTCCGTCCTGTACGCACTTGTACCTGGCCGCCCGGCCTGGCCGACAGAATGGACGGGGGGCACGGGCAGGTGTTTGCGATACCGACGCTCTCACTGGCCAGCGATGAGCTGCCGGCCCCGCCCATCTGCGGCCGCCATCGCAGACGCAAGTCGATAGAGAAATGGTAGGAAGACATGGCTTAGCATCGATTCCTCGAACATCCCGACCGTCGACTGGAAAGCCCCCTCCAAGGCAGCGATTGACGAGCAACTTCGCCTGAGCAGAACCTGCATTGCGCATCACACCACAGCGAGCGGCACAGCACAACGTGACGGTTTCTGACTTTTTGTCCCCCCCCCCCCTCGCCTTGTCTGTCGACAGAACTCCCACGACGTCTCCAGACCGACCGAATTGTCTGATGGCTCTAGGCTTCCGCTTATCGAGACGCCAATGATGGGGCGACCCAAGCATGTCCGGGAGGAAGCTTCCCCAAACAACGGCCACCGCCCGTCGCGACCAAGCTCTTTGCGCCACAGCCATCCGGCGTCGAGCAGAGAAAGCAGTCAAGACAGCGGCCCGGCCTTTCGCAATGCCAATGCGCCTTATCGACCTCTGAGATCTCACGATCACGCTCATACTCACGTCGGCGAGTCAACTCCATTGGTTTCCGCCCATTTGCACGGCCGCAGACGATCGGCAGTCCATCCTGGGATCTGCGAACATGGCACCTTCAGTCCTCGGCCCATGAGTCCAGACGACGCGTTTCCTTTTGGCAGAGACGACGCGCTTCTCTCCGAAAATGACAGCCTTCTCGATGGCTCGGCGCCTCAAGCACCGTCGGACCATCGATGGAAGCGTTGGTTTGGCTCTTGCTTCGGCACAAGGATGCGAACAAAAAAGATGGGCCAGAGCAGGGAATTGGCTGAACAAGCCGGCTTTCGCGACACCCCGCTCATGTGAGATCTGATCTGATGTGTCGTCTATTGTGTCTTTCCCAGCGAAGATCCTGTAGCAGAAGCTGACTGCTGACTGCTGACTTGTGGAAGCAGGTATTTGTCTTACTACATACCTTGTCTAAACTGGATGCGCCAGTACAAGTGGGCTTATTTCAAAGGCGACGCCGTCTCTGCCATCACCATTGCGTCTTTTTATCTACCCATGGCTCTCTCTCTGGCATCCAACCTCGCTCACGTGCCTCCAATACATGGACTGTACGCCTTTGTCTTCAATCCGTTCGTCTACGCCTTGCTTGGTTCATGTCCACAAATGGTGGTTGGCCCGGAAGCCGCTGGATCACTCCTCGTCGGTACCGTCGTCCATCAGAGTGTGATTGACGGGGATTCGAATGAGGACAGCGACCTCATTCACGCTCAAATATGCGGCGTCGTTGCGGGCATGGCTGGCGCGACCGTCCTGATCGCCGGATTGGCAAGATTGGGGTTTTTGGATAGCGTTTTGAGCCGACCTTTTCTCAGAGGATTCATCAGCGCCATTGGCTTTGTCATTGCGGTCGACCAGCTGGTCCCGGAGCTTGGGCTGAATGACCTGGCAAGTAAACAGGGGGCTACCCACGGCAGCACTGTTGAGAAAATCTACTTCATCATCGAGAGTATTGGTGAGGTACATCGTCTGACGTTTGCGGTGGCTGGTATCAGTTTCTTGGTCATTATGCTATTCCGGTAAGTGATGCGTTTGGCCATTGTGATTTCGAGGTCAAATTGCCTCCAACAGAATGGCGGCGCATTGACGAGATCAACTTTGCAGTGAACTCAAGAGAAGGTTGGAACCGAGGTTTCCTTCGGTCGTTTTCTTCCCGGATCGTTTCTTGATAGTTGTCGTTTCCGCCATCTTGTGCTGGCATTTCCGCTGGGACAAGCAAGGCGTCGAGGTTCTCGGCAGTGTCAAGGCTGCCAGCGGAGGGCTTTTCACCTTCAGGTGGCCGTTTAGTCTGTCTCACATGAAACACATTCGCTCAGCAATGTCGACATCCTTTCTCATCGCACTACTCGGATTTTTCGAGTCTTCTGTTGCGGCAAAGAGTCTGGGGGGCAACGACGCCATTCAAGGCATGGAGCTCAGCGCAAATCGCGAAATGATTGCTCTTGGAGCCGCCAACCTCGTGGGCGCATGTTTCATGAGTTTGCCGGCCTTTGGCGGCTACGGCAGGAGCAAAGTGAACAAAACAACCGGTGGGAAGAGTCCAGTGAGCTCGATTCTGCTGAGTCTCATCACTCTTTTGGCCGTCCTTTTCCTGCTTCCCACATTTCATTATCTGCCCGTAAGTGTCTTGCGCAAGTTTCTTTTTTTTTCTTTTTTTTTTTTCCGCCGCGACCAGCAGTTGAGCGGCATTTACCCCGACAGCTTCTTGGCTAACGGATGAGGCAGAAACCTGTTTTGTCATCCATGATTTCTGTCGTGGCATATTCGCTGATAGAAGAAGCACCGCCGGACATTGCCTTCTTCCTGGGCATCAAAGGATGGACGGAACTTGGGCTCATGGCCGTCATCTTCCTGTCGACCATCTTCTACTCACTGACACTTGGCATGGCTCTGGGAGTCGGCATCTCCATTCTCCTTGTCATCAAGAACAGCACACGACCGCGCATTCAGATTCTCGGCCGGATCCCCGGCACGAACCGATTTGAAAATGCAGAGTCGGGCGGCTCGAGCCTCGAGTTCATCGAGGGGTGCCTCATCGTCAAGATTCCCGAGCCTTTGACCTTTGCCAACACGGGCGAGCTCAAGGTCCGGCTGCGGCGTCTCGAGCTTTACGGAACGTCGGCGGCGCACCCGGCGCTCCCCCGCTTGCGCAACCAAGAGTCCAACAGGAACATTATCTTCGACATCCACGGCGTCTTGTCCATGGATGGCTCCGGCACACAGGTTCTGGGGGAAATCGTGCGCGAGTACCGCGGCCGAGGCGTGCGGATCTTCTTCTCTCGGGGTCCCAGCCGGAGGGATCATCCCGTGTGGCACTTGATGGAACGAAGTGGCATTGTGGCCTTATGTGGTGGAGAGTCACATTTTGTCATGGATGTCGAGGAGGCTTTGCGGTTGACGGAATACGAAGAAAGCATCGGAGTTGGAAGTGCATAGATGGACAGTCGAGTGGCGTAGTAGCATGAAGAATCTTGATAAGACGTGGTTGGTTTATGACGTACGACACGGGGGGGCGTGTAATGGCGCATTCGAATTTGGAAAAAATGCATTTCTGGATAGTAGAGATACGTGTTGTATGCATGGCAGAGCATCGAGACGATCATCATATGTTTTGGCAATCATGAATAGACTGAATCTTTCGTTCTTCTATTCCCTCTTTCTATCTTCTCTTTTTTTTTTCTCCGTCAAAGTGAAGACGCGAGTGAGCTTTTCAAGACTGTTGTTGTGGCATGAGACACGACAGTTCTTCGCAAGCAATGCATTGCTTTCACGACTCGCCGTCGCAACACCCGACACGGCATGACTTTGACTCAGCCAAGCCGCATGAAGGGAAATTGCTCGAAGATCGCGGGTGATACGTATACTAATAGCGAGAGGTTCAGTGCATGTCTTGAATCTTCTCAATTGGTAGCAAGTGGAGTTTGATGGCAAACGGCGTCGATCAAGTTCTTGCTTTTCCTCTTTTATTTTGGTTTTTTTGACAGGAAAATAATATGTCTCTTCACAAAAAGCCCAAGGCAAAGCTGCAGTTGACAACAAACGGTCTCGTTCGGATGAAGACAAACGGAGTACGTCCCGAGAACAACAGCAAACGGCGTATCAATCCGACTGCAAACAGTGGCATTCAAGACGCGAGGATCAGTAAGCCCAACCCTGCCAGGTATAAATTGGTGTCAGAGACCCTCGAGTACGTATGAGCAGCTCTCAGACCGTAACGCCACTGCCCAGTCACAATGGAGAGACCCAAAACCACCTTCTTCGGCGTCAGCTTTTTCATGTCCCCTCCACTCTCAGGAGAGGGTGTGGACAAGGAAAACTGGGATAGACTCATCGAGAAAGTCAAGGAGCACTTCCAACGTGACCCACAAGTTTGGGTGACGGCGAATGGTATTCTGTTCATGACGGAAACGCGTTTCAAGCTCCCCTCCAACGGCTATCATTTTCGTAGCCTTTGCCCGTGCTATAAGCCGTGCTATGGACCGTGCTATAGAAGGGGAGGAGAGGCCAACGCACAAACGACCAACTACATTCTGGTCGTGAACGAAATTGCCAAGAAAATCTTCGGTCATCGTGCTCGAATTATGATCCTTGGACATTCGGACAAGCCCGATCATCAAAACAAGCAAAAAGTCAACGAATCTTCTGGATCCTTTCGAGTGGTTGGTTCAATTCTTCATAAACAAGTCTCTTCTCTCTTCTCAGTCATAATTATTTGGTTCACCTCGTCGTCCTCAACTAATGGAAGCCTCAAGCCCAACGGTGCCCAGCAGCATCCTGCGCCTCCCTCGGCTCCCCCTCAACAGCCCGCCTTGCCACTCTACAAGATCGCAAATGTACCAGGAAAGGGCAGGGGTCTGATAGCTCGCTGCAACATTCCAAAAGGCAGCCGGATCATCTGCGAGAGGCCACTGATCGAAATCGAAACCCACCTCGCACAGGACTCGAGGCTTCTGGCGACGAAGGTCAGAGCTCTGACCACGGAACAGCAACGGCACTTCCTATCTTTTCACAACAACTTCTCAGGAACCTTCCCCGGCCTTTTTAATTCGATTTGCTTTCCCTGTGGGCCTTTTCTACGTCAATCCGCCTACTATCCCACGCTTTGCTTAATCAATCATTCGTGTGTCTTCAACTGCGAGTCGATTTGGAACTGTGATGAAAACCATGAAGCCGTGTACTCGCTCACAGACATCAGTGCCGGGGACGAGATCACCATCTCATATACCGCTACACGTGAGGTCCGCGCCGTCCGACAAGCGTCGCTCAAGGCGAAATTCGGTTTCGATTGCGGCTGCGACTGTTGCTCCCTTTCGACTGCAGACTCGCTGCTCAGCGACAGCCGACGTGTGCTGATGCAGCATCTCGAAGACAGATTGTCTGATATGGAACGATGCAGACTGGATCCCAAGGGATGCCTTGATGACTGTCGGATTTTCTTATGGCTACGGAAGGAGGAGTATGGCCATAAAACGCCCAATCTTTTCCCATACATGCTCGCCTCTGTGGTATGCATCTCGCACGGCGACCAAGCCCGCGCAAGAGTTTTTGCTGAGAGAGTGTACAAATTCGAACTCATGACCAAGGGCGAGAGGAGCGTTCATACCGAACTTTTCAAGAATATGGCACAGAACCCCGCGGCTCATTCTCGATTTGAGGCCTTCTCTTCGAACTGGAGAACGCAAAAGAACGATGTACAACGGAACTTGGATCCTCAGCGATTCGAAAAGTGGTTGTGGAGGGAGTGAGCAAGTTCGACGGCGCACATCGTCACGAGCAAGCTGAGTCATGTTGGTTAATCGTTGCTTGATATGGCGTCTCGTGACTTCCAATGGGATTTGGTCGCCGCGACGTTGCAAGTATTCTTGGTGGTCAGAGTTATCCATACTCATCATAGGACATGTTATAGCAGAATCGAAGAGGGTGATGCTCCGAAGCAAATCATAGTAGAGTAAATTGACGGCGCTCAATGCCCACAAATAAATACAGAGAAAAGGCTGTGCCCTGATCAAAATGAAAGATCCAGCGAGCTTCACACAGTCCCCAGCCAAGACTTCTGCAGCCCTTTCTGGAATCTCAAGTGACAGCCGCACTGGATACACTTCCAGATCACAAGCCATCCGCTCTTCCAGCGGCGAAGTCATGAAAACGCAAGCTCAAGTCCATTCACCCCGGGCCTGGCCTCTTGAACTTCTACCTCCGCCACCAAAGCCTCGTCCACCATAGGAGCGTGGTGGGAATCCACGCAAAGATTTGCGTCAATCATTTCCACCAGCTCTTGGTGCTCCGCGTCCGACCAAATTTCTCCTAAAAGACCTGTCTTTCAAAAATCCGTGCAGAATTTCCAATCCTCTCTGATCTTGCGGATGGGGACTAAAGTCTCGAATTGGTTTCACCCTGTAAAGGCACGTGCAGCGTATGCCATTTTGACTAAACCCGATCAACAGGGTCCTATGTGTCGTTTCTCCCTTTATTCAATGACTGACTCAAAGACTTTGATGGCGAAGTATATACTCTGCCTCGGATCGGAAGATTCAGGCCGAAGCTCGGTGCGAAAAAGAGCCTGGCGGCAAAAGCCAGATGCACAGTACTTCATATATCATCATTTGACGATTTCCGGTATAGCGCATTTACACGGGTTCCGTGGTCTAGTTGGTCATGATTTCTCGTTAACACCGAGAAGGTCCCCGGTTCGAGCCCGGGCGGAACCATTTTTTTCGCATCTTTTTGTGTCACAAGCATATGCAAGCTTGTCATCTCCACTTCTGGCGGACTGGATCCTTGCCATAGAAAAAGCTGACGAACCAAATTGCTTTGGATTTCCATGAGTACCTCCCTATTTAGGCTATAGGTACGTCTTGTCCAGCGCCTGTCCGCTGGTTAGATTTTTGCTCTATATGCCACCAACGCTTTCTATATGGATCTAGTCTATCACTTTTATCGATACAACCAACAGTAGCCAGTGTTCACTTGGCTTGTGCACTTATCAGCTGCTTGCCAAGTCAGCTCTCAGTCCCAAAGAACGCTTAACCCCTAGCCATAACTCAAAGGCTTCTAGCTTCACCTCAACCCGTAGATATCCCAGCCAGGCGGCGAAGACCATGAGTGCGTTGGGTGGCCACAGGAGAGAGCCTTTGCTTCGAATTTCCTCTAATTGCTCGTAGAACACGGTGCGTGTGCAGTACCTGGCGAGGATAAGAAAATTCCGGATGGGTCCCTGCCGTGTACGCAGATTTTCGTCCAAGCTCCGAGTCAAATCATTTGTTTTGAGGATGAGGAGAATGATCCGCGGTACACGGCTCAACATCTGGACCAGATCGACAATCAAGCCCTCTTGAAGAGACGTACTCATGTTTTGCTCCTCGCCAGGGGTGCGAGTCTCCAGAATCGATCCTTGCTTGCTGACGACAGTAAAATCGCGTCCAGTAATGGCAGACGCAAAGAGCGGAAAGTCTTGGTCGCTGATGCCGGCCACTTCGCGCGAATACTTCTTCATTCGGTCCATGTCGCCGTCGATTACGGCCAGCCACATCTTGGCGTACGAGCGACGAAGCGGCAGCGGGATATCACGGTACAGGCCATGATCATAAATGATGACATCAAAGTTTGGTCCTCGGCCCAAGCTCCGACGGGAATCATTTCTGCGGATCGCGATGTTTCCACCGTGAGGGTCACAGTGCAACGGGGCGCCATCGCCAAAGATCATTTCGTTAAATATCCGGGCCAATGTGGCAGAAACCTCGTCCCGGTCTATGCCGTTCTTATCCAGGTACGCCAGGTCATCAGGTCGTGCACCGGATTCACACGCCATGACGATGATGCGTTTCCTTGCCCATATGACGTCCGGAATGATCAGAGGCAGCTCGGGGATCTTGGCAAAATGGGCCTTCATGCGCCGCGCATTATCTGCCTCTTCTTGGAAGTCGAGCTCCTTTGGTAATGACACCTCCATTTCGGAAGAGAGCCATTCGAGATCATATTCGGGAAAAAAGCGTTTCAGTGCCGAGAAGGTGTATTTGGTCAAGGTGAGATCGAGAGGCGCAAAGGCTTCGAGGTCGGGATGCTGTACCTTGACAGCAACTTTGCGATTCGTATCTTTCAATGTCGCCAGATGGACTTGAGCAAGTGATGCTGCTCCAATTGGTTCGTCTGAAAATTCGGAAAAGGCATCCCACAAGTCCTCGCCCGTGTCTTTACGGAACATGTTCTCTATCGACTGGAGCGATGAAACCGGGCATTTGTCTTGGAGAGGGATAAATGTCGTCGTCCATTCCGGGGGCAGTAAGTAATTCATCGCGCTCTGTCGGCGTCAATCCGTTAGTCCAACCGGTAAATTTGTCAAGATAGATGTTCCATCAGCATACCAGATGCTGTCCAAGTTTGATAAAGATGCCGCCATTCTTTTCCATGGCTTTCAAGGTCCTTTCAGCGCATCGCTGATGGCAGGCCTTCAAATCCTTGTTTTGCTGTTCTTCGTCCTGCGTGGCCGCCATTGCGTTCAAGGTGGTGCGGTAACTGGCAAACAGTCAGACTTTGAATACGAAGTACTTCCTGATTTCCATCCAACGGAGACAAGTATCCAAGATCAGGAGTCCTTACTCATTGACACAGATGGCCAATGTTGCAACCACTCTTCCCGTTCGCTCCACAGACTCATAACTGTTCCTGATTTCGTCGGTGAAAGCAAGCGCGGTGCTTGCTACACCAGCCGCGCCCGCAGAAGCGAATAAAAGCACTCTCCGTGACTGCGAGCCTTGACGGGAATACTTGCTGCCATGGCCTTTTTGTGCGGCGTTGCTAAAGGGAGCATGGTGTCTCGTTGCGATCAGGGCTCTCGATTTCGACACGACCGGGTGGCCTCGACACGTCGAACATGTCCAGCGGGATCGAGAACCAGCACGGGTGGCCAGTCTTGGGCCAAGGGTGGCGCTCATGCCGGCAATCTAACTTTCTTCCCGACGCGGGTTTACGGCACGTAAAGCCAAAATCGTCGACATGCACTGAAGACTGAAGTTGGCCTTGCTCTCTCTGATTGTGCAGAAGAAGACATGAACGCCGTAGCAATCATGGTCTTAATGGGAAGATGTGATAGGCATTGAATGACAGAGGTGGAAAAAACAGAGGATGCAAGGGGATGATGAAAGACAAAATCCGGTCGGACCAGATCACGGACGTTGTCATCAAGTCTAGTCAATTTTACGACCAAAGGGCGTTCAGCAGGTTTAGTCTCCTGTTGTGGCGCGACTGTGAGGTGATGGGCACCAGCTGACCGGCTGGCTTGCTGCGTTCAGGGGCTGCTGGGACGCAACGTGGCGCAACTGCCACTCATGCGATCCTGGAACGCTGCCATCACTACCTACTACCTACTAGGTACCTAAGGAATTGCTCCAAAATTCTGGATTGACAGGCCTTCTCGTCCTCATTCCAATACAGCGGGCTGTATTGACGAAAGCCACGCTTGCAACCGCCAAGGCAACGTACAACGACAGATTTCAGATTTTATTGACGTATATAGACATTTGACCTACAGTACGGAGTACATGTATGCACATACAATATGTACCTAGTATGTAGGCAGGCGCCTACTAGGTATCTTTGAATCTGAGGCCCACTCAGTGCCCCTCGCTACTTTATTAGCATGTTGAACAAACACCACATACGACGCTATGATGCATGTGACAGCCGACTCTGCTTGACAAGTCCATTCAAAATATGATGACTTGCAATATGTGCAAGCAAGAATGGCCTGCTCCTTGCATCTTGGTGGTATATACGAACTGAGTGTATACAGTGGTATGACAAAGGTTTTTGGCCGCCAGACCATAAGGCGGCTGAAAACATCTGTCAGGATACTGTCAATACCTAGTAGAGCTAGGTATTCATAGGATACGGTAGGTTTCAGTATAATTCTGTATATATAATATCTTGATAGATATTTTTGGCCGCTTCAAGGTATTAAAGGTGTGGTCTGGCTGCAAAAAACCTTTGTCATAACACTGTAGGTATCTACCCACTGGTACAGTGGGTCCCAGTAATTCCGAGTTGGACCTAACTTTTCACCAAAACTTATACTTTTTAAATACT
>JMQE01001454.1:0-19851 GCA_000731825.1 Hypocrella siamensis | reverse complement strand
GGGGGGGGGGGGGCGCCTAAGGGAAAAACGGCAAAACGACCACGTCCATGTTCATGCAGGGGTGAGATTGGGGGGGGGTAGTAGGTGCCTCGCCGTATCCCCAATGTCAAGGTGGGGGGCGAATTGGCACCCGTCATCCATTCTCGCCACGCAAACACTTGGAGCGTGCGCTGCGCCCGCGGATTCAAGGCGCCGCCCTAATCGTTAGCGCTACGGCGATCACTCATCGCTCTCCCGTCTCCGTAGGAACTTGGCAAGTAAGTCATGTGGCCTACTATCTTCTTTACTGCTTGGAAATGGTGCTGCCAAGATATGTACCTATGGTACCGACCTGCCCATGTCCTCCGCGTCCACATGCTAAAGTATGTATGTACAGTGTGCACCGGCCCAGGGCAAGTTCCCTAAGTTTGGCGGGCACTCGATAGGGGAGAGCCCGGCTAGGCGGAGCTGATGCAACTCCGTCCGTGGTTAAAGTCCCTACACTGTGGTCGACAAGCAGGAAGCAAAGAAAAAAAAACTTTCTATCAACAGCGTCGAATCAAGGCCGTGGCCCGAGCCCGTGTCGTGACGGAGGAAGTCGCGGGTTCATCGCGCTGGGCATGATGAGGAACAGTACGCGCTCACCTCAACATGCGCAGCATGTACATATGCACGTAGGTATGTACATTCATGTTGCGTGTACATTTGTCGGTACGTCGGAGCGCAGACATGTCGCAAGTCCAGAACTACAGTGGGTTCATGTACATGTGTCGGAGTACAGTACTCTACTCGGAGTACTCTCGGAGCATATAGGCCCCGAGCCTGCCCTACATGTACACGTGGAAACGTCGCACCGCGGACGCAAGTCTGGTTGGGCAAGGGTCCGGACGATTGCCAATTCGACTTGGTCGCGGAGAAGAAGAAAAAGATGGCGAGAATGGAGGAGATTGTCGCCCAAGAAGCAGCCAAATAGGCGTAAGGTTGCTCCATCTGCTTGGCACAGGCCAAATTGGCCGTGGCCGTGCTCTGTCGACAACAGCAGCACCACCACCACCACCACGGCGCGCTAATTTCCTTGTGCGTGATGCATCGAATGAGCAAAAGGGCCAGCCGAGGTTTCCGCCTTGCCGCAGTAGCCGTAGCCGTGGCCGTGGCCGGAGTCCTTAGCCGTCAGAGTCGAGACTCGCCATCGACTAGCAGACGACAGCATCCACAAAAAGCTTGCCGCCCTGTCCTTCCTTTTAGCTGGGTGCTTCCGTTGACTCGAATGCATTCAATCGAGATAATCATGTCTTCCCGCGCTGCTGTTCCTGTCCCCCCATGCCCCGGCCCAGCCTTGTGATGACAGATGTAAGCATTGTTCTTGGCCACGGGGACAAGTTCCCATTCTTTTGCTCAGCCTCTCTGCCTCGACGACGTAACAAAGTCATGGGATTGTCTTGGCACTGGAAAGTGCCGTGCCGGGGGGGGAGGGCATATCAAGGGCGGAGCATAAATCACTTATGTACCTTACCTAGGTGCCTCAACGTAACTTTGTAAAATTTCCTCCTTTTGTACCAATCAAGCAAAAAAGAAACTTCAGCTACTGCAATTTTTTTATTTTTGAATTTTGAATTTTTTTTAAAAATATCCTCATCTTGCTGAATCTCGGGCTCAAATCTCACATATTTGATTTCCCGCAGACACACGCCAGAGCTCACCGTTGTCGACGTCCAAGTACACCCACATCCCCCGAGACAACAGCCTGCCGTGGA
Source organism: Hypocrella siamensis (assembly GCA_000731825.1). Lineage (NCBI taxonomy): Eukaryota > Fungi > Ascomycota > Sordariomycetes > Hypocreales > Clavicipitaceae > Hypocrella > Hypocrella siamensis. Next base: position 18,118 of record JMQE01001454.1, on the reverse strand, counting down.
CAAGAAAAAAAAGTCTCGTTCGCCAAGATAGGACAAAGTCTCAGCCAAGCAATTGCCAAGCGAATGCTTCATGTGGAATCAATCAATGCTGGGCGGCGCTGCACGTGCAACACCATAGCGTGCTTCATTCCCCACCTTTTTCTTGAAATTTCCTTCTTTTATGATAGAGTACGTTTTGACTCCACACATTTACTACTGCGTAAATGATGAGAGAAATTGCGGATATAAAAATAGGAGGGAGGAGACCCCATGCATGACTGGATTTGTCAGCTCTTTTCTTCTTCTTTTTTTTTGCTGACAACGTATATCCATCATGAAACCTTTCGCGGGGTTCCTCTTTTTTTTTTCTCCTCTTCCTTCGAATGCACAACTCCTTTTAGCTAGGGCATACGTGTCACGCCTGCTTACGGGGAGGGCGGCTCTTCTTGGCATTGGATGCCCACAAAACCTGCCAAATGGGATCCATGATGCGGACATTTATGTACAGTGAGATGCCAGACGGTTTTGGCTGCCCAAAGGTATTATGGATATACATATATGTACATATGCATCTGCTGGTAGGCGGCTCTCAATAACGGGCCTTGGCATCTCGGGCCTCGTGCTCCTCTGATCCAATCCCAGGGAGCTTTGTACAATGTACACACAAATACCGAGTAGATGCCGAGCGGGCGATGGACAAGCAGGACGCCAAGCAAGTGAGCTTGCCGGGAGGCCGGGGCTGAGGAATCAACTACGCCCCAAAGCTTCCCCCCTTTTCCCCCAGAAGACAATAAGAAAAACACCATGATTAAATGAGACACGAATTCAAGGTTTGAAGAAGGAGCCCAAAATAGGTACCCAGAATCATGCTAAATTTTTTCTTCTCAACTCTTGAGTCTTCAATCGCTGAATTATATTTTTTCTAAACTATCTTGTTCGCATCCTCCCTTCTGAAACGTCTCGGCTTGAGTCCCTCTCCTGGCCACGTAAACACGCACGCACAGGGACTCGACTCGCGGGGGGGGGGGGACACGGGTGCGCAGGACGCATTACGTCGCCTGGCGTCTCGAACACAAAAAAGCCCGTGCCGATCAATCTGGGGTAAAGACCACTATGTCGGGCCCGATTCGGCTGTCTGGAAACTCTGGCGCGGTTCCGTACGGGAAATACAGAACGACCAGGATCGTCATCTTGGGACCTGAGTCAACCAAGAGACGAGCACTGGGTTGGGTGTTTTCATGTGCCCTTTCGGCCTTGAAGAGTCATGGATTAGAAAAAAAAAAGGAAATGGGCGCCTCTTTTGCTTTTCCCTGTACTTCCGGTCAGCCCGGGCGCAACCTTCAAATGTGGCTTTGAAGCGGCACTGTCTGACCCCTTTTTCTCCACTTCTCCCTCTAACGTGATTTTTTTTTCTCGTACATATAAGTAGATTTTTTCTGGGTTTTGAGTTGTCTTTCTTCTGTTCCTCAATAAATGAAGTTCGCGGGGCGCAGAGAAAGCTTACTTGAAAAAAAAAGGAGGAAAAAGAAAGGTCCAAGCAATGGGTGGAGGGACGAGAACCTAGTGAGAGGGCTTAAGCAGGAAGAAAGCGTCCAGGATACCGCTGACTGGAGGAATCGACTAATCATACATGTAAAAAATGGCCTCACTCGTTTTGTCATCCAAAATTCAAGCGTGTGGACGTTACCGTCTCAAGGCGAGTATCGTTGAGCGAATCACTTATCCAAACTTTACGCTAGCAGTTACTTATCTAAATGTGGCGTGAATTTTGTCTTTGTTCCTTTTGAGTTTCTCCCGGAGCTCTTGCCTTGCAATGTCATTCTCCACCTTTTTCTTCAAATTTCCTTCTTTTCCGTTCAATACTGCACAGTGGGTGTACTACGTACAGTGGTATGACAAAGGGTTTTGGCCGCCAGACCTCCACTGGCCCGAACTTGCTTGTTTTTTACTGTACTGTAACGTACTGAGCATATGCACGTCACATACTGTACATGTGCCAACACAAATCTGAAGGGCCACGACTCGAATTCCAAGGTTTGCACGCAGCGCTATGCTGCCCCGCTCCAAACGAGCACACCTCGTCAAAAAAAAAAAAAACTAGATTGAAATTAGTAATTAGCCCTGCGCGCTTCTTTCCTCAATGTTTTTCTCCTCTACTGTAGAAAGAAGTGCCGCCACAACCGCAACGCGTCGCCTTATGTCAAGCGAGATTCTCAATTTCAATCCGTTGTTGACCTCTCCTGCACTGCTATATCAGCCAGGTTCTCACTTCAATCCGTTGAGCTCTCTCTCCTTTCCTCGCGATGGCTGCTGTCAACGGTTTCGGCGCCGGCAAGGTGCTCGACCACGCCAAGGCCCTCGATGTCCTGAACGAGTATAAAAGCCGTGATGGCCTGGATCTTCACGAGCTCATGGACACTGCCAAGCACGGTGGTCTGACTTACAATGACTTCCTGCTTATGCCTGGCTACATCGGCTTCCCTGCGTCCCAGGTCATACTCGACTCCGCCATCACAAAACGCATCGTCCTCAAGACGCCCTTCGTCTCATCGCCCATGGACACGGTGACGGAACACGACATGGCTATCCACATGGCCCTCCAGGGCGGCCTTGGTGTCATCCACCACAACTGCTCCCCCGAAGCTCAGGCTGCCATGGTCCGCAAGGTGAAGCGCTACGAAAATGGCTTCATTCTGGACCCCGTCGTCATTGACCGAAAAACCACAGTCGGTGAGGCCAAGGCTCTTAAGGAGAAATGGGGGTTCGGCGGCTTCCCTGTGACTGGTAAGTCGCTCAACCACGACTCGACTCAGCAATGTCTTGAACCAGACCATTGCTGCCATGTCCCCCTACTGCGCTCCACATGATTATCACCCATCATTCTATAACTTTCGTTCCACCGTAAAGACTTTATACGTCATGGGGAGAAGAGTGTTATGACCATCGCAAACCACGCAGCAAGATTACGTCCTCAGACACAATCGTACGCTCAGCGGCTGACAAGAGCGTGCAACAGAGGACGGAAAACTTGGATCCGAGCTTTTGGGCATCGTGACCAATCGAGACCTGCAGTTCGAGGACGACTTCGACGTCCCTATTTCCAACGTCATGGTGACCGATCTTGTGACTGCTCCTAATGGCGTCAACCTCGTCGAGGCGAACAAAATCTTGGCCAAGTCAAAGAAGGGCAAGCTGCCGATTGTGGACAAAAATTTCAATCTTGTCTCCATGATCTCACGCTCTGATTTGACCAAGAACCAACACTTTCCCTTGGCCTCCAAGCTCCCCGACAGCAAGCAGCTTCTTTGCGCTGCAGCCGTGGGGACTCGTCCGGAAGACAAGCTTCGTCTAAAGCAATTGGTAGACGCTGGCCTCGACATTGTCGTCTTGGACAGCTCTCAGGGCAACAGCATGTATCAGATCGAAATGATCAAGTGGATCAAAAGCCAGTTTCCCGCTCTTGATGTCATTGGTGGCAACGTCGTTACCCGCGAGCAAGCTGCTTCTCTCATTGCTGCAGGCGTCGACGGCCTTCGAATCGGTATGGGCAGCGGGTCTGCCTGCATCACTCAAGAAGTCATGGCCGTTGGGCGCCCTCAAGCTGCCGCTGTCTACTCGGTCAGCAGCTTTGCCGCACGGTTTGGTATTCCCTGCATCGCCGACGGCGGCGTGCAAAATGTCGGCCACATTGTCAAGGGCCTCGCCCTCGGCGCTTCCACGGTGATGATGGGCGGTCTCTTAGCCGGCGCCACCGAATCCCCCGGCACCTCGTTCGTCTCCCGCGAGGGCAAGCTGGTCAAGGCCTACCGGGGGATGGGTAGCATTGACGCGATGCAGGACAAGAAGGCCGGCGGCGGTGGCAAGGACAGCCAGAAGAGCAATGCTGGCACAGCCCGCTACTTTTCTGAGGGCGATAGCGTTCTGGTCGCGCAGGGCGTTTCGGGCTCCGTGGCCCACAGAGGGTAAGCATCGCTCTCAATCGTATCTCTGGTCGACCAAGTGTGTTTGCTCGTCTTTTGCTAACTTTTTGGCCAGTTCGATCAACAAGTTCGTTCCCTATCTGGCCGCCGGCCTGAAGCATTCCATGCAAGACTGCGGCATGAAGAGCCTGGCCGAGCTCCATGAGGGTGCTGCCAGCGGCATTGTTCGCTTCGAATTACGAACTGCCAGCGCTCAATTAGAGGGTAACGTGAACATGGAGGCTTACGAGAAGAAGCTGTATGCTTGAAAATAATTTGTACTTTTGCATGTGATGATGACGATTCAAAAAGTTACGACGGTGATGCTTGGTTTTTTTTTTTCTTTGCAAGGGGGAAATATAAAAAAGTTGGTCACTGGTTTCATAAATTAGGTGGGTCATCCGGAGTTAGGGCCGCACAGGGAAAAGACTTTTGCTTAAATTCGACGGCAGCATGCAGCTGATCTGTCAAGTGTATTTATTGTCTCTGGGTCAGTTGAACCCATTCATGACTATTTTTGTGATACCCAAGAGGGTTCATATGAAACCAAGGGGCGAGAGAGTGCCACTTCAAAGCCACAATTCAAGGTTGCGCCCGGGCTGACCGGAAACATGCTGAGACAAAGGAATGACTCTGCCACTACGGATACTTTTTCGAACTTCACTTTCTGCCTTTGGGGGGGGGGAAGAGATGCTGCTGTAGGTTATCTTGCCGCTAGTCCGTTCTGGGAAGTCGTGATCAACCTTTTTCTTCTTTTCCCTCTCTCATGAGTCACGACGCTCATCCACGCACACATACACACCACTCTGGTATATTCGCCTTTTTCGGCCCGGGGCCCCAGAGTCCGAAGCCCAATCTATCTCCCAATTACCATCCCAAATTGAGTCTGGTGGAACAATTCATCACGCCGGCCATGCCTGCAACGCAATTGCCCGCATCGGGCAATCCGCTGTGAGTGGATCAAGAGACGTCCGTTATGCGATGCAATTTTGACAATGAGTCAAGAAACAAAGAGCTAGCTAACAAAGCAACAAAAGTGTATTTTTTGACATGACGCTAGGAGGTTCGTCGCCTTTTTCTCCTCTGTCCTTGGCCCTTTTTTTTTCAATTCCCCTCAAGCGCTGAATGCAGCGGGGGCGGTGGTGCTTGAGTCGACGACGCTTTTTCTTTTGATATTCATGTCAATGCCCATTGGCATGAATTGTCTCAAACCGCCAACCCAAGTCAGACGCAGCAGCGATGCCTTTGGTGTATTCTTCTTGTTGCTGCGCCTCCAAGACTTGAAAAACGGGGTTCAAGCTTTGGCATGGAGCAACGATGCACAGATTCCGAGATGCCTCCCTCTCCTCCTCTTCCTTCTTTTCCTCTCTTCTTTTTCAATCCGCGTCCCTGGCTGACGGAAAACTCTGGGCGCGTAGGCGAGCCCCTGGGCCGCATCACCTTTGAACTTTTTCACGACGTCGTTCCTAAGACGGCCGAGAACTTTCGCCAGTTTTGTACCGGCGAGTCCAAGGACGCTCAAGGCAAACCCCAGGGCTACAAGGGTAGCAAGTTTCACCGCATCGTACGTGACGCCGTTCTCCCGGCCCATGCTGGCTGCCCTCAGCTCCAATTAGGTCCTGCGGTTTCTGGTGTAGAAAATGATAAGGAGTTGTGCTGATAGGGGTAAAAAAAAAATATCGAGCGTCGCGTAGATTTCCAACTTTATGTGCCAGGGAGGTGATTTTCTCAAAGGCGATGGCTCCGGCTCGACGTGCATCTGGGGTCTCAAGACGTTTGAGGACGAGAACTTTCGATTAAAACACGATCAGCCCGGTCTGTTGTCCATGGCGGTACGTGAATTACCCTCTCTCTCTCTCTCTCTCTCTCTCTCTCTCTCTCTCTCTCTCTCTCTCTCTCTCTCTCCTCTGTCATTCTCATGAGCAAGTTGAGAACAACCATCATCACATCGTCAAGTGTTACCCGCAATCATGTGTACTAACCACATATGCCTTTCTTCCCTTTCTCTTTGCAGAATGCCGGCCCCAACTCCAACGGATCCCAGTTCTTCATCACGACCGTCCCCACGCCCTTCTTGGACGGCAAGCACGTCGTCTTTGGCAAAGTGGTCGACGGCATGGATGTGGTGAGGAAGATGGAGGCCACCAAGACGGGATACAAGGGCAAGGACGTGCCCAACATGGACGTGGTGATTGCTCAGTGCGGAGAGATGTAATACAGTAAAGTGGTCGTATCAAGATCAATGCCGAGAAGTAAACTGTACAACCAAGCATCCTATCTCATATGATTCCCGCACCGTATCAAGGCCAATGAATTCTAAACTCATCCCACCCCTTGGACAGCTCGTCCAAGCACTCAAGCATGGCTAGACAGACTGGACCACGCAGCCTTGCTCAAACATGTCGAGTATAGGAGAGACAAGAAGAAAGAAAGAAGAGAGGGAAAAAAAACCCTGAATCCTATCCATACTTAAACAGAACACACTCCCTCGTCACTCTCACTTTCACTCTCTCTTCTCCCTCATCAAAACATGAGTTCCTCCTTGTCCCTTCCTGGCTTCTTTTTTACGCCACCGCCCAGTTTTTCTCCATCTGTTTTTCATAGCAATTAGACACGGCGTTTTGGTATGAACTATTAGGACAGTCCTGCTTTGCTTCATACACACATACACATTACATATATATATACGCTCACACACACATATACATATATATAAACTCATACACACACACACATATATGTGTGTATATATATATGTGTGTATATATATATATGTGTGTATATATATATATGTGTGTATATATATATATATGTGTGTATATACACTTACACAAGCACGCACGCACACACACAAATTACCAAAAGGGAGGAGAAAAGGGGGAAAAGAAAAGAGGATAAACAAGGACCAGCCCACACTTGTCAGTACTTGTGCAAGGTGAGACAGTTTCTCAAAAACACATGTCACAACGTGTCCTGCTGCACATGGTTGGGATTCCCTCGTTTCACGAAAGCTAGACATGGCAAACAAGCAAATCACATCATGTAATCCGCGCACATTCATGGCCATCATTGATTGATTTCTATCCACTTCCAAAAATTTGACTTGTCAAGTATGGCCACCTCAATTCTCCTTGCCTATCAAAGACCGTGAGGCCCAGAGCCTTATAAAAAAAAAGGGTGATGGGGGGTATATAGAAAAAAAGAAAACACCAAATATTTACGATTGAAAGAATGAAGAATAGTATTTACCGCCAAAGAAATTTCCCTGCTCCGCCTAGATGAAACCCGAGCCATGTTCTCTTCTTTTCTCGTTTCAAAGTCGTACCGAGTCACAACGAGCGCATTGCTTCGCCTCACTGGAAGGGCGTCACGGTTGGGGGCGACGACGGTGTCGAGTTTGACCGTAGTGGAGGCAGCCAGGTTGTTGTCGTCACTGTGACTGCGTCGTTTTGTTGCGGGGAGGGCGCCTCGTCTGAAGTCCTTCGGTAGACGGTGGTCTGGAGCGTGGTCGGCGGCACCGTCACCGTCTGCGTCACTGTCACGACGTCGGCATCCGGTGCGGATGTTCCTGTGGCTGGAGCAGCGACCGAGCCATTGGCTGGGGCGGCAAAAGAGGGAACGTTGTTGGGCGGGAGAGGAGCGGCGGGAGAGGCGGCAGGAGCGGCAGCGGGAATGGTGGCGCCGCCGGCTTGCGTGGTGTCGGCGGCGTTTCCGGGAGGGTTCGCTGGAGTGCCGCCGCCGCCGTCGCCGCTGGAAGCATAGTTTGGAACCTGGACCTGGTAGTTGTTGCTCATTTGGTCGTGGACGGCCTTGGAGTAGATGTTCTGCCCCGAAACCCAGGCGGGCTTGTCCTCGTCGACGTTTTTTGCTGCAAAGGCCTGCGACTGCTGCGGTTTGCCGACAATCTTGATGTCAATGACGCTGGCGTAGCTTTCATTGTGTCCGATGCAGTCCATCGTCCAGCCGTTGGGAACGGGATCGCGCCTCATGAAAGAACCGGCCCAGGGATAGCTTCCATTCTTGGTCTTTTGCATGTCAATCTTCTGGGGGTTCAGAGTCGGCCAGTCCCAGTACCAGTAGATGGTGTAGACGGTACCGGGTTTCAGGTCGTCGGGGAGCTTGAGGTCCGACTGGCATGGAAGCTCCTGGGTGTTCTTGGCGCCGTCGCTGCTGAGCCGGGAGACGCGTTGGTTGGTGATGTCGGCCGTGTTCGGCTGGAAGCACTGGCCGTCGTCGTAGTTCCTGGTCGCCAGCAGAATGCCTCTCTTGTCGCCGCCGGTGCCGTCCTGGTTCCAGCGCAGGTGGACGTCAAAGAGCTTCTCCTGCTCGTTGGGCTTCGATGTGCCGTAGAAGTAGATGGTGCCTCTGTTCAGAGGCTTGTTGGGCTGGTTCTGAGGAAGGGTGACGTGGCCGTTTTCAAAGTGAATCAGAGCTACGTGATCGCCCGGGGCGGCCTGGAGCATGGGGTACTTGGGCTTGTCGTCTGGAGGGAACTTGTTCATCACCTCGTTGCCGGAATACGCTGCCTGGCCAGTGACGGGGAGGAGCAAGGTGGGAATGGCATCCTTCCAGCCAGACTCGTTGCGAGGCATGTATCCGCGAGGATAGCCCAAATCACCAATCATGGTTCCATTAGGGGCGATGATGGAAGCGTACTCAACCCACGAGTGGGCAGACGCAGAGCGAGCCAAAGCTAACGCGCAAGCCAGGCGGAGAGTGTTGATTCGCATGTCGTGTCTTGTTCGTGTTTGTGTTGTTTTGGTCATCTGAGGTATGTGGCTGCTGGTATTGATGTAGTATTCTGAAAAGCGGCGTGTACGGTAACGGTCTTCTGTAGCCGAGCGACTTTTTTTTTCTTCTTTTTCTTTTCCAAGCTTGTATATGTCTATCTGCTGATTTCTCTCCAGGAGAAAAACAGAGAAGGAGAGGAGAAGAAGAAGAAGAAGAAGAAGAAGAAGGGAAAAAAGAGTGTCTGTTGTTGTCAAAAAGAGAAACTATGAAGGTGTATTGCGGGCGCGACGAATGCTCAAAGCAGACGATAGCCAAGAACCAAAAATTCAAACTCTCTCAAAGAGGATGAAGAAGGAGGGGGAGGGAAGGAAGATGAAGGGGAGGAGAGGAGAGAGAGAGAGAGAGAGAGGAGTCCGGAGGTCGCGTCAGCGGTTTTTGTTCCTGAGCCAGGATCGGACGGAAGATAATGTGGACTAGCAGTGAAGAACAGAGGCGGTGTTTTTCCTTTTCCCTTTCCCTTTTTCCCCTTTGTTGTTGTTGTGGTTGAACAGTTGGCAAGGTGGACCGGCCCGGATAATGGTGCCGGCTGTTTGCAGCTGTTCAGGGTGGATGAGCCAGCCGACAAGTTCAAGGAGATTAAGTGAAGACAGAGTGAGCTGGGTGTGAATGGTTGATTATAAACCACGAGGCCGGAGACAAGACCCGTTGGGCCGTGGGTGAATCACACTTGACAAAAGGCGGTTCAGGCCTGCTGAGAAGTAAGTGTTCGGTTTCGGTCCTGAGCCGGTCCCGGGCGATCAGCGGTTATGAGAGAGAGAAAGAGTGTCATAATTGGACGTCGATCTCATCGTGGCCCCCCCTCCCGGAACCAAGGCCGCGACGAGCAAGCCCCATTGTCGAAACGGTCCACGACAGCCAGTCGATGCGAGACGGCATGGCCAAGGTGGTGCAAGGAAAGAAGGCAGGGAAAGCGAAAGGTAGGGTATGGTAAAGGGGGGGGGTTTGGAAGCCGGGGAGCACGGCCATGAGGGACCGGGGGTGTTCGGGTTGGGGTTAGAAGAAGATTGCTGTGTGCGTGTGTGTGTGTGTGCATGGAGGGCATGGAGTGCATCGAGACCATCACGAGAGTCGCAGAGATTGTTTGGGCGGGAAGGGAGTGGAGAGGAGACAATGAAACGCCGTTCGCTATTCCCATGAAGCGCCTGTTTCAACTTTGGCAGAGCTGTCGAGTGGGTGGTGGTGGGTGGCGGCCCCGCTTTTACGCCCCGCGCCTGCCGTTGCAAGCTGGCGGGCTTGCCACGCCACGACTGGCCGTCGTGGCTCCAAAACTCGACGTGCACGACGCAATCCACCAGACATGTGGTTTGTTCTGTGCCGCGTCGCGAATCTGGCAATGTCCGACATCAGAACATAGCAACCCCCTCCCTCTCTCTCTCTTCTCTTTCTTCATCTCTCTGTCCCTCTTGCTCTTTTCCTGGCCCTAACCCTCTTTTCTCTCTCCCCCCCTGCCGTCCCCCTCTCACGGCGAGAACCGCTCCTGGCTCCGTTACAGGTTCCCTTCTGAAACATGGTGAACACTTGTACGACTGTCGAGAGAACAGCATCAAGGAATCAGGCTCTGCGGCATCGACTCTCACAACAACGACGTGACAAACGTCGCGATGAAGCGGCAGACAGGGAAAAAAAAATGGTTCAAGGGCCTCCTCGTCCTTCATGGTGATTTTCTGCTGCAGAATGCGTCATGGAGCAACAGATGTCTTTGTGCGATGCTACGCGCAAGAGTCCACGTCATCCGTGGAAACAGAAAGAGAGAGTGTACGTGTGTATGATCAAGATGACTGATTGTACAGTATCGTACGGAGCAGCCGTTGTCATGATTTTCCCTTGTGAGTAACTGACTGTACGTGCAAGTGCGCGCGGGCGCATAGAGGTGTTGAGCTCGTTCTCGATTCATCGTATTCAACAAATGCGCGCAACCCGTCATTGCTTCATACCCTCTATTCCCTGTAAAATCCAAATGCTCGTCTCTGTTCTCGGTGGCGACCGCCTTCCCCGCCCTCCAGATATCCTCCCCTCAAGAGTTGGAGAGAAAAAAAAAATCAGAATCCAAAGTACAGCAGCACTGCAATCTACTGTACATGACACAAGCAATATGTTGTTGACCCGTGCAAATCATCTGTTCCGTTCCACCCGGCGGGTAAATCTCCCACAACGCGAGAGTGCAGCAAACCACCTACTATACGGCAATGCGTCACACCATGCTGTCCTGTGGCGCTCAAAATAACAACACACACACACACACACACACACACACACGTCAATCATGAACATTTGTTTCTCCCACACAGTCCCATCCACTCCACGTCCCTGCATGCAACCCAACCCGCCATTTTTGTCGAAGCCGCCAGACACGCACGAGGATTCGTTCCCATGTGTGGTTTCATCCGCCTCGACCCCAAATACGTAGGTAGGTAGGGCCATGCATGTTGGCCATGGGAAAAAAAAAAAAGGAAATCCGTTCCTGCATCTTTGTGGCTCCACATATCCGCCGCGTGCATGAGACAAACAGATCGAAAACGTGGGTTACGTACTAGGTACCCACAGAACATGTTGTACGAGCAAGATGCACTTGTGTACATGTGTACATACAAACATATGTACATCTGTAATTCCCCCCCCTCCTTTGCCCAAGCTACATCAAATAATAAATGAAAAAGAAATAAAAAAAGACTTGCGCAACCAATCATTATTTTTCTTTTCTTTCACTTCATTTCCTCAACAGCGCAGATTGAATATGCACGTGCTACTTCCTTTTTTTTGGCCTTTCCATGAAACAATTCCTTTTATAGCAGGAACACAAAATCATCCGTGCGTTGCGCGGACTATAAGTACATACATACCTTTGCAAAATTCATCACTTCAGGGAGAGAGAGAGGACGAGACACCCAAGATGGCAAAGCAAAATTGTAACTTATTTGACTCTTGTGACTAAAGACCTTCTTCTTCATGTGCGTGGACAAGAAAAGAAAGTTAAAAAAAAAAAGTATCATATGAGCAAAGTAAAAGGAAATAGAAAGAACCTATTGTCGTGAATCCCCTCAACGCCATTGTCGGAAAAAAAAAAAAAAAAAAAAAAAAAACTGCTCCACCGAAAACGACACTATCATGCGAGCCAACTTTCGTGCATCGGTAAACTCGCTCAAGAGTGTCTGATTCATACCGCTATACCGGGATTGGAATACATTACATTATTTTCATTTCCTCCCTTCTCCTCACTGTTATTCAGGTTTATCCGTCAAGTCCCCTCCCCGTCACCATCCAGCAGTGACGGGCACGCCGACGTCAATCGTCTCTCTCCTCCGCTTGTGTGGTCGAGGGCTGCTGCCCCCCCTCTCGTGAGAGCCCGGGGCGGCCCCGGCCGACAAGGGCCACTGTGGAGGCCCCCAGATGCCGGCGGAATGAGGGCCTGCCTGGGCTTCCGCCTTGAGGTTCGGCGCCCATTCCGTCGTCGCGCTGCCCGGCGCCGAGGCCGTCGACCACGTGTCCAGGGCTGATATGTCCCAGCCCTGCATGCCTGCGGCGTCGACGCCCGAGTTGTCGTAGACAAGTTGGTTGGGTAGCTCGAGAGACGGCGTGGCCCCTGCCGTCATGTACGACGCCACGGCCGTGTTGATGGGCTTCACCTCTGGGAACGACGGCTGTCCGTCAAAGTAGCCATGCCCGCTGTTCAGAGTCGGCCCCCCTTGCCGCTCGTGCTGCACCCCTGCCGATGCTGGGCCCGTCGCGGGGAGGAAGGCGACTGCGCTGTCGGGCCCCATGCTGCCGTCGAAGCTGGCGCTCCGTCCGTCGAAGCTTGCGCTGCGCGTGTCGAAGCTGTTGCTCCGGCTGTCAAAGGTGCCCGTCGTCGAGTACGCCGACGGCGGCAGGGTTGCCGTGGGCGGCGGCGTGGCGAGCCCGTTGGAGAAGGAGTCAAAGAGTCCGATGCTGTTGTTTGGCGTCTGCAGCGGCGGAACGTGCGGCATGTGAGGCGCCCCGGAGCCCTGGTCCCACGAGTGAAACGTCTCGTTCATGGCCGCCGTGAGGTGCTGGTTGATGGACGGCGTGGGCGACATGATGGCGTCCCTGGCCACGCCCGTCTGGGGGTAGACCAGCGCCTTTTGCTGGTGATAGCGCGACATGGGGTCGTTGATGGTGAGCCATCGCCACGTGGTCCCGGCCGCCCTGAAGACGGGGTTGTACTTGTGCCACTGGTTCGTCGTGTTGAACCGCCAGAAGATGATGCCCTGGCGAACCCACTGCGTCGAGTCGGGCGCGCAGGACCAGAGCTCCTGGTACATGGCCACCTTGCAGATCAGGTCGCTGCCCGTCAGCTCGCGGCGAACCCACGAGGCGGCGTCGCCCTCGTCCTCGGAGCGCTTCCGCTTGCTGCCAGCTCGCTCGAGCTCCTTCTTGACCTCGCCGTCCGCGTACTTGCGGCGCTTGTCCTTGAGACGCTGGTGCTCGACGTCTGGGTACTGCACGGCCATGCTGAGGATGCTGGCCCACTCGACCGCCGGGAAGGGGACGTGGATGTCGTGGCGGGGGCGGGTGTGGCAGTCACAGTCTACCTTGGCGTCGCTGCATCCGCGGCGGTGGATGCCGCTGTCGTTGGTGTAGACGGTCTGCTTTCCCTCGTCCCCGTGGAGCTCGGCCGGTCTGGTGAGGCGCGTGATGCACTTCCACCGGTGGTTCTGCAGGGCGGGCTGCGTGATGGCGACCTCGACGAATCCGGTGAGCTCGGATCCCGACGGGAATTTGGCGTGCTCGTGCAGCTCGAGCGTGGCGCACATCTCTAGCAAGAGGCATTCCTCGTCCCGGCTGGGCAGGTCAAGCGTCTCGTACATGGCAGGGGCGTCCTTCTGCCAGCGGCGAGTCACCGACTTGACGCAGGCGGATGTGGTCCGGTCAAGCGGGCGCGTGTACTCGTGTAACAGGACATCCTTTCCGAGCACGTTTGGGCTGTCGTCGCAGTTGGAGTATCGGAACAAGTGAGGGAAAGAAGCCTGATCCAGTGGGTTGTCATGCACGTCGTACGCCACATCATCCCGAATCTTGATGTCAGACGATGAAACAAAAATCTCGCACGTCTTTGGCCGGGCGCAGATGGATGACTGCAGGTTCAGCAGCTGGGAAAAGTACTCGTAGTTGGGCTTGACATCGGGAACTCGTCCCTCTGCCAGCGCTGTGAGAACAGGGTTCGACTTGAACGACTCCTGCTCCTCCTCGTCGTAGTAGTCGTCTGAGTTGGTGGATCCTGGCTCCTTCTTCTCCTCCGATGGAAAAAGGAAGTGAACTAGGGAGAGGACGTGGTGGTCAGCATCCCATGTGAAACAGAATCCTATGGTCCTTGTCTCTCGCCACTACTTACAACATCGAAGATCTTCAAAAAACTTCTTGACCACCTGCATGTGGCTGGACACCTGTTTGCGTCCCATCTGCTCGATGCTCTCGTTGCTGTTGTCGATACGGAAGATCTCCTTGCTCCCCAATATGGCAACACAAATGACGAAGATGTATTCACTAATCAGCATGTTACGGCCATGCAGCTTGCCGCCCATGGAGAACTTTCGACGTCCCATATGGGGCATGAGCAAGACGGAATCGACAAAGGCATCCTCAAGTTCGGGACGTCGCCAGACGCCACCTCTGTCCTTTTGGGTATCTTTGTGTGCTTGCCTGTTGCGGTATTGGCGGAAAGCAGGCCAGAAGTACAAGGGGTTGACGGATGCCTTGGGCCGTCTCTGGTAGCGAGGCTGTTGGCGGGGAGTTGGCACTCTGTAGAGGCAGTCAAGTGACTGTGAGGGAACCATGGGGGGAGGGATGTTAGATGGCATGCCGGGTGATAGTGCCACCTGGTTGGGGTAGCAGGACACCAAGCCGTTGAAGCTGTGAGATTGTGCATTGCCGGTGGATTCTCTCAACGGAACTCTGCCAGCATGCTGCACGTTGTTGGCGCGTCTCGTGTCAACATATTCTGGAGGAGACTGTGAGAACCTCTGTGACGACAACACAGGCCTCGGCTGAAAGACGGATGACATTTTTGAAAGAGCGAGAGAATGTGAGCTTGGGTGGAAAGAATGAGCGAGTAAATTGAGTGAGTGAATGGGCGAGTGAGCGTAGAGAGAGAGAGAGAGAGAGAGAGAGAGATAGAGAGATAGAGAGATAGAGAGAGACGAAGACAGAGAGAGAGAGAGAGAGAGAAAGTATAGAAGGAATGCTTGTACGAGCCGGCCGGCGAGAACAAAGCTCGCAGCTGAATGCAAAAAGACACAAACGGCGAATGCCTCATACAATGGCCATTCAAAGAGAAGAAGAAGAGAGTTTGAAGCGGCGGGAAGAGCGAGTTGAAGAGAACAAGAAATGCTGAAAGGAATTTTTCGAGGTGTGGAATGGCGGGATAAATGTATGCTTGGAGGAGAGCGGGCAGATGGACTGGAACGAGGATTGATTTCCCAGGAGGACTGGGATTCTGTATAAATCCAAGACTATCGGTGCTTGGAGCGGATCATATCGACAGCAGCAGAAGGGCTAACTCGACTACCCATCTTTTCTCCGCCCCCCTCAACCTAATTATCAAGATCTATCTGCCAAACCTCCAAGGAGGGTGACATGAGATGGAGAGGCAGAGTGGCCCAGGATCGGCCCAGGATTGGCCACAAGGCAGCGGGGGATGGGGGTTTTCGTCGACCTTTCCGTCCTCTCCGTCCTCTCCGTCCCCTCCGTCACCACCTAGCAGATCCATGTCTTCGGCCGAAAAAGGGCATCCAGGTCGACTGGGCCAATGACGAGACCAGGAGGCCAACGGGCACATGGTAACTGAGCTAGTGACACTAGAGTGTCTTGTCGTTCTCTTCGAGTTGGTTGTCTATAGAGTTGTCTGCAGCGGCGTCTCGGCATCCAGGGCGTCTGCGCTGCAAGGGAGGGCGTGTGAGGCGGAAGCGTCTGCGGAAGCGTCTGCGGAAGCGTCTGCGGAAGCGTCTGCTGTCTGCAGTCTACTGTCTGTCTGCTATCTGCGTAGGCGCAGGCGCAGGCGCAGGCGGAAGCGGGGCCTCTACCGACCCCTCCACCTCCACATCACGTACCACAAACCACACACCACACACCACACTCCACACTCCACACACCACACCACACACCAACAAACGTCTTGTCTCGCCATGGCAGAGACAAAAAAACTCGCCAGACTTCGCTCAGGTATGCGATGAAATGAGCAAGAGGCAGTCGCGGTCCAGAAAGCTTGCCCTCGGTCGTCTTCCACCCCGCGAGCCGCATTCTTCGTTCCTGACGGGGAAAACATTTCTCGCCGTTTGTTCATGGCCAGAATCGTGATGGAAGCTGTGCGGGTCGTGGGTCGCGGGCCAAGGCGAGGCGAGGAACAAGATCAGCCCTGCCCTTGCCAAGGGATAGGACAGCAACCCAGCCAAAAAAAAAAGCGTGCGTGGGCCAGGGTCGCCAGGACAGGAGAGGAGAAATCAATGTGTCATTGTCGGGCCTGCATTCTTGCGCGCTGCGCGTCGCTGCAGCAGCGACCAGGACGCAAATAGCGTGCTTCCTCCTTCGTCGTCTTGGTCTCGCTGCTCCCTCTCCCGTCGCGACGACGAGAAGGGCAAGGGAAAAAAAAAAAAAGGTAGACCCAAAGGTAGACCCAAAGGTAGACCCAAAGGTCAGACCTCGACTTCCTCTTCATCGTTGCCAATATTGACCCTTCTCCTCCCTCCGCCGCCAGTAAGTTGCTGAAGGGCTACTTTATTGACTTGACCCCCCACCTTGCGTTGCATCTTTTCAATTTCTTCTTCGGCATCTATTGCCTCGGCCTCAGCAAAGTCCAATACGAGTCGGCGCCCAAGGAGGTGAGTGTCTTTGAGGGCGTTGAGTGCATTCTCCGCCTCGCGCGACGTGACAAAGTCTGCAAAAGCAAATCCTCTGGCAGTATAGTCGGCCTTCTTTGGAACGCGGACCGATCTGAGCTGCCCGTACGTCCCAAAGAGCGACCGAATGTCTTTCTTTGTGGCTTGGAAAGGCAGGTTCTTGATGACGATCTTTGTCCTCTGAGCAGCCGATTTCTTAGCCCTATCTTCCCTCCGCCTTTCTTCGGCGGCATCCAGGCCCTTGTGGGATGCCTTCACGCCCAGCGTATGGCCATCAAGCACGTAGCCATCCATGACTTGGAGTGCTGCCTGGGCCTGAGCCTTGGATCGAAACTCAACGAATCCAAATCCCATGCTGAGCGTTTGACTGGCTTTCTTGGGGTCCTGCTTGGTCTTGACCGTAGCCGATACGAATCCGTCAAGAGACTCGAAAGCTTCGGCCAACCGGCTAGTGGACGTGGCGAAGTTTAAATTGCGGATAAATAGGGAAGTTGTCTCCACCTCTTCCGTTTCGTCATGGCTGGCAAGCAGATCACCAACGCTTAGCTTCTGCACCCCTGTCGCCGGTTGGCTGACTGCTCGGCTGGCCTGGTCCGAGAAGTCCCCGTGGAACAGGTCCTTGGGGCCCTTCTCCAGAAAGAGCACGCTATCTTTGACACGCCGGTAGGCAAGCTTACCAAAAGCGGCCTTTGCGTGATTTGCCTGCGCAAAGTGTACGATGGCAATGGTCCCCGCTGGGGGCATTAGAACTCTGAGTACCTGACCGTGTTCCTCAAACAGCTTGCGAAGCTCCTCCATCGTAGTTCCGTGGGGGAAGTTCTTAACCAGGATGGTGGTGTCTCCCCGCCGCTGGGTCTTGAAGGCGTCGAGGTCCACCCCATTGGCCGCAAAGTAAGCCTTGGTTTCCTGTATCACCGTGGTCTCTGCAATGGCCTGCTTGACAGCGGCATCGGCCGATGTAGCATCGAGGAGCTCGGACTTTGAGACACCCAGGCGGCTTGCAATCGTGGTGTTGACAGCATCCTGATTCATGTAGAGGGAGTTCCAGTTAAAGCCGCTCGAGGCGGCTTCCGCCTTCTTACGTATCATGTTTTGTTTCTTGAGAGGTAGCTTGGAAATCTCAAAATCGTCCAATCCCCGCTCTCGCTTTGCGTTGGCTGGAATGATGTGGAGGATGCGCCCTTGAAACGTTGCCCCATCGAGCGCCTGGAATGCTTTCACTGCGTCAGATGGGTCTTCAAAGAGTATGAGAGCAAACCCCTTTGTTGAACCCGCAGCAGATAGGGGCAGATGGACCTGAGCACCGTATCAGTTTTGTTTTTCCCTTTGCTTTCCCGAGGTGGAGAAATGGTGTGAGATCACGTCTCCGTGACGTATGAGGACTCAATGGAGGGTGCAGGGCAAAGGCTCAGACAATCGAGAAGCATCTACTAAAAGTTTCGCCCAGGTTTTCATCACATACCACAGTATATGCTGTCCCTATCATGGGGTTCATCATAGCGCCTTTTGTTTCTGTGAATGCGTGGGTGAATGGGAAAGGGG
>JMQE01001453.1:0-19916 GCA_000731825.1 Hypocrella siamensis | reverse complement strand
GGGGGGGGGGGGGGGAAACGCCACACCTTTTTTTTTCTTAAAACACTCTGGTGATTTCCGTTCAATTTCGCGCCCGCATCGCACATGATTGCACCTCACAACAAAGGACCGGGATGGACTCGGTGTCATGATTTTCTTTTTGGCCCGCTTTCAAAGGATCTTCGGGTCTAGTACCTGTAGGTTTGCTGACGCGCATGTCAAGCCCGTCTCTAAACGAGAATCATGATTCCTTCTTGACTCCCATCAGACCTGCGAGTTGGCGGGCATCTTGTCGTCTCATGACATGACGGTCGCGCTGACGGATTGCGCCTGCAGGGAGACTTACTTGCCTCGTCGGTCGGTCTTGTTGTCTCGCAACTGACACGAGCAGGGGCCCGCAGCCACCTGCCTACCCTTTCCCACGTTTCGGGTGCAACTTATCTGCAGCGGGGAACCCAAAAAAAAAAAAAAGGACAGCCGTAGACGAACGGCAGAAGATGGTCCGCGCCACGCCCACGCCACGCCCACGCCACGCCAAACGCCATCCCCCCCCCTTATCGGTGCGAGGCGCGTCTGTTCTGTTCTCCGCGCTGGGTTTTTGCAAGGAGAGAGGACAAAAAGAAAAAGGAAGAAAACCCCCCGACTCCGCAACCCCAGCATCCCATGACAAATAGTCTGCGCAGGCTACGACGTCGACACAGAGAAACATCATGGACGCGGTTCTAAAAATAATGCAGGTGCGCACTCGAGCGTGTCGCGATCCGAGTCGGATGCTGTGTGCGCATCAGATCAGGAAATAGGATCCTGCGCGCTCCCATCTTGTAATCTTGTTTCTCGGCGTGGCCATGTCAATCAATGCATGTCATGTTGTCATGTTGCCATGTTGGGGGAGTGCCTTGCCTTTTTGTCTTCCTCGCGCCACCGTTGACAATCCAGTCCGTGTCCATGCTCGACAGTCGACGTCTGTCAGCCTTGCCTCATGACTACTGTGCCAGCTGCCAGCTGCCAGCTGCCCGCCAGCTGTCAACTTCATTAGAGACCCGTTGCTCGTGGGAGGGATTGCTCGCTGGTCGACGCCGTGGCGTTCTTTGCCGCCCTCCTTTTCCAACCAAGGTGGCTCATCATCAGGCAGCGAGATTCCCCGCCGCTATAACATGCTAGTATCCTGCCTGCATCCATTATACTATGCGCACGCAGAGCCTTTTTTCTTTCTTCCCACCATCAAGTGACGAATGCGGAGTAACGATAGCCGGCCCAAGTTGCCAAGTAAAGCCAGGGCCACACGTTCTTGACATGGTGGCCAACGCGGGCCAAACCGGCCAACGTGGAAACAAAAAAAAAAAAAAAGGCGAGCAACACACACGGGCATACGCACACGAGGGGGGAAAATAAAAAAATAAAAAAATAAAAAAACCAAAGGTCACACAAAAGCAACCGTCGCTTCCAGCCTTCTAGAAGAGCGGCAGAAGATCGAACCGACGACAGGCCTGGCCAACCACGTCACACGCACCCCGCCGGACGGAATACCTCCAGAAGCAGCAGCCCCGACCGGGATGGCCCTGTGCCTAATTTTAACCCGCCTGTCCATCTCCTTCCTGTCCATCGCCCGTCCATTGCCTGTCCATTGCCTGTCCATCGTGGTCATACGACGATTCGAGCGGACGTGTGGTTGGCTGTCGGCGACTCCAGAACGGATACAGCCAGCCAGAGCCAGCCAGAGGCCAGCTTGAGGCGGAATGGTAAGCTGCACCCCTGACCCATACGCAGAAGCTGGCTGGAGGGGCCGCTTTTGCAATCAGCTGCAAGACAGAGATTGGGCATCGCCGACGTCGCGACATGGGGGCAGTCTGCAATCAAGGCGTTTCAGAATCCGCTGACTCTGCGGTGAGAAATGACGCCGTTCCTGAAACGGCGGCCCCTCGTTGGCCTGTCTATGGTCGACGATGGGGCTCTCATGGGGCACCGTGGTTGACGACATGCCCAAGAGTTCGTCAACAAACTCGTTAGCCTGGTCAGCCAGGGCCGCACCCAGGGCCGCACCCAGGGCCGGACGCTGATGCGGTCCTCGGAGAACCTGGCCCGAGAAGAAAAAATCTGGTTCTGGTCTGTTTTATTGTCGCCCTTGTGCATGAGTCTTGTCCTTCGACATCTTCTAGAAGCCCTTGCCCCGGTTTCCCCTGCCCTTCTCTTTCGTCCCATTTTCTTGAATGTCCTACCTTCCTCATCATTTCAACTCACCTTTTGGGACGCTGTGGGACGGTCTAACACTTCTCGCGTTGGCTGGTGTTTTTCTTTTTTCTGTTTTTTTTTTCCCACCGTCTTCTCACGTCTCAACCGGGCTGATATCACCACGCTGGCGAAGTGCCCATGATTTTGGGCCCGGAAACTCACCATCTCGCGCGCCCGTGCGAAACCGTCCTTGGTCGCTGACACCACTCGGCTGCGAGACCTTGGCCCTGCGCTCGTATTGTCCGCCTGAATTCGAGAAAGCCTCGAGCCTCGACGGTCGATCCTGTCTTCTCCTTTCTCTTGTTGATCTATCTTACAATCTACAGCCGTTCCCGACTTCGATTCATCGCCTCTCCCCCGCCCGCGGCGAGGCCACGATCAAGTCTCTTCGGAGGCTTTGTCCCGGCAGCCCTTGGGGACTCACTTAGTTCAATAAGCCTGTTCGGCCTTACCATACGCAGCTTCCGCTAGAGTCGCTCTTCGTCTCGTACAGCTCTGTCTTATTGCCGAACGAGTGCCTTCTCGGACCCCCATCGTCCCAGGCCTCCTGTGAATGGACCATGTTCCCCTACCAGAACCCTCATCAAGATGATGCCAATGTACGACCTCTGACAGATGAAGACCGACAACAGCTCCTCAGACTGGTCCAGCGATATGGAGTACCTAGTCTGCTGTGTGCCTTGACCGGCTCCCCAGCATCTTGTAAGTCCAAAGTGCGCATCGCAGGGGCTCTGTGACCAAACTAACTCGGGCGGATTAGCCGGGGATTCTGCTATCTCGGGAGGTACCATGTTCAGCAGTATAGGCGCTCCGTCTCTGGCGTGGACCGGCTCGGACGCATCTCACTGCAGGTCGGATGATGCCTCTGTCCATACTCAGTACACCTGGCCGGAGACATCCCACGACATGCTGCCCCTGCAAGACCCAGATCCAAGCAAGCTCAGCGAGCGATCATGGCTGGACTCTCCCGCTGCTGATCCGTCTCCTCTCCCTCCGATGGACATAACCTCACATCCATCGCCAAAGCTGGTCGCCCCGACGTCCAAGAAGTACCAATGTCCCATGTGTTTCCTCGACAACAGCCCCGTCGGGTTTGGACGCAAGAGCGATTTCAAAAAGCACCTGCACAATTTTCACGGGGCTGATGTTGTCTGGATCTGCCGGACCAAGGGCTGCCACTTGACCTTTTCTACAGAGAGAGCTTACAGCACTCACGCCAAGGAGGCTCACCGCATGAAGGCCTTGCCCAACAGCACCGCAAGAACAGACTTGTGCACTCAGCTCGTCTTTTCATGCGGATTCGCCACCTGCAAGGAGCGGCTATTTGAGTCGCAGTCGGCTGATGATGCGTCCGCGACACGGGACAAGCACTTCGAGCACATCGCCAAGCATTTCGAGGAAGGATTCGACGTCAAACAGTGGGAATACAAGATACAGATTCAAAACTTGATGAGACAACCGCAGGTCAAATCCATATGGAAGAACTGCATTTGGCCAAAAGAAAAGCGTCAGCAGCTCAATTGGCGCCCGCGTTCATCGGGCGATCTCAAGAGAATGCTCGAATGTCGTCACCTCGGTGACGACATTTCCAACCTTGTACGGCTTGCTTTCATACTCGGAACCGCTCCGTTCACCTCCCCGACCACTCCACCACCTGGCGAGATCGACTTGTACTTCCAATTACCCTATCGTACTTCCTGCGCCATCAAGTCGCCGGGTCACAACGCCGACCCGACGGGGAGCCCCAAGACCGAGGATGAGACGTCAACCCTGAACACGACAAGGAGCCGATCGAGCATCGCCTCGTCAGTCTTTAGGCTTCCGAGCCGGCAAGGCAAGCGGTCATCGCGTCCGCCCACCCCGGCCACTGTCATGGAACCCAGCGGCTCACCAGCGAGCGGGCCGGCTGAGCTCCTGACAGGGCCCAGCTCGACTCCCAACTCGGCGCCCAGCAGCTCGGCCCCCCCTTTCAGAGCAGACACCGTCATGGTTGACGCCGTCACGAGTGGACCTCACCCAGGAACACCTCTTCCCATCCCGAACGAGACGGCGTGGCCTGTCAACGCGCCAAAATTTGCCCCAGAGGCACCCCAGGGTTTGCCGAAGCAAATGAACGGCCCCATTGACGGCCACATGATGTATGCCATGCAAATGGAGCAGAATCCGCAGCAGACCTTTTACAATATGGAGTCGTTTGATCCATTTCAAAGTCCAGTGGGCGTATCGCAGGGATTCTACGACTATTCCATGAACGCATCAATGGTTCGTCCAGCCACGCCAGTACCGCACAAGAGACCAGCTTCTTGGAACCGAGCGCTCAGCACGGAGAGTCTCCGGCCCACCAAGAAGACGGTGCCTGCTCAAGGCGCACTGCCACCAGAAATGATGCCTGCCATGTTGGACATCTAATCAGCTGGTTCGGGTAGGGCAAGCGCTTGGCACAAGACAAGAGGGTTGACAAGCTCATTTTGATGCCCTCGATGAAACCCAGCTCCCCTTGGCTTCTTTGTAAGGCTCTTTCCGTCTACCCCTACGACGTCTCTCTTTACCTTTTCCTTTTCCCTTTCGCCCAATACCAAAAGGCCATTTCGAGTTTGGAACATCCCCGGTCCATGCTGGATGGTCCACGTTGGCCCACGTTGGTCGCAATCCTGGTCCACAATGCCGCGCATCCTGACAGTTTCTTCCCTGCATTCTCTTTTCTTTGTTTGAATAATTTTGCGATTCCCGAGATACCATTCGGTGGCTGGTTGACAGTCTGCCAGACACGATATATAGATTTGCATGAGCGTCACAGAGATACCATGGGGAGACTTTCTTTGGGTTGAATACACAAGACCATCGTATAATGTGGGAGGAAGGTGGATATGCAATTCATTAATGTTTTGTTGAGAGACTTAATTGTGAAGACGGCATGGATGGACACTGATAAGATGGATAAGATGGGGTACTTTAGTTTTTTTTTCCTCGATGAAATAAAAACCATGGTACAGCGCCCGTCGATACAAATTATGGGATGAAATTCATGAACGCGACTGGATGTTGCCGGTCCCTGAGTGGGGTTTGAGGAGCCACACTGAGCTGGTGGTGCACCCATGCCCATGTAGAGTCCCAAGCGAACATTGTCGTTGGACGAGGGGGGAGGGGAAAAAAAGGGCGGGATGCTGGATGCTGGATGCTGGGGAATATGGCCTTGGTGTGATGCTAGATGCCGGATGCTGAGGAATATGAACACGTAGTACACGATGTTGGGTGTGGATGTGTGCACATGGGCAGGTACATGATGTGCTCGGTACAATACGTAAATAACATGTAGAATTGGACGTGCATGCCACTAATGGAGCAGATCTGGGGAACAAGGGCGACCCAAAACGGCAAAAGGAGGGAGGGGCATACAAGAGTCACGTTGCGGCCGAGATCGCAGCTGGTGCTGACTTAAGTGGCCATTGATTGTTCCTGTAAGGATCGGCCTTTTGCATCAAACCAACCTTCTTCACTCTGGAGTCGGCGGTCTCGCCCGCCATTGGGCCTAGGCGCCCACCCCGCCTATATGTACCTGCCTGTGTCTGCGGGGGGCGGCAAATAAGCTGGGTGCAAAAAATGAGCGACGGTGGAGAGGAGGGGGTTGAAAAAAAAGCCATAAAGAGGCATGTTTGCTCAAGTGTATCTGCTGTGACAAAAGTCTTGCGGTGCTTTCATTTTTCCTGAATGCTATCATATCTTTTTATTATTATAAGAGCTATGCTATGGGTGGGTGGGTTTTCTTTTTCAATTTGGAAAGAGGACACGTAAAGCTCCCCCAAGTAATGTTACTGCCTTCTCAAATTCTCGAGAAATGCTTGCTGGGCGCAGTTCAATTAAACAATGCACGCACATGATTGAGCACGCGACCAGCATCGCGACCAGCGGAGGAAAATCGGCGGGCGCGATGACTCAGACCATTTTTTTATTCAACAGAGGAATTCCCCAGTTGCTCCATTAAACTTGATCGAAACTAGCAATGACTTAACGGAAAGACTGGATTGGACTGGACGGTGGCGCCAAAAGCTGGGGCCTTGCTCCCACTTTTTTTTTTTTTTTTTTTTTTTGCCTTTTCCCCTCGTCTGCAATTCTGTCTCCATTTCTCCTAGTTGCTACGCATGCGTGAGAGAGAACCATTGTCCCAGATCAAGTCTTTTTCACAGTCGAGAATTGAATCGCCAGCGGACCAACCATTCCCTGTCCTTCTCGTCCACACCGAATGGATTGAGGAGTGATCTGGGACCTGCGCCTTTGAAGTCCAGCTTCTCCCCTCCTTTTCCGTCGGGTCGACCCGCCCCCAATTCGCCATGCTCCGAAGTCGCCAGGCCTCGCAGGCCTTGAGGGCCTTTGGCCAGACACGATCATTCACTTCAACAAACTCAGCTGCCGTCGCCAGGAACTCAAAAAAGGTTCCTACCGGTCAAAGGAATCAAGCGACAGCCGCGACAGCCGCGACAGCCACGTCTTCGGCGCCGTAAGTACACCATTGACATTGGCACCGCACCCCCAACGCAGCTAATGCGGGCATGGGCTGTTTCTGTTGCTTTCGTTCACAATTGAAGATTTTGCTGAGACTAATCTTCCAATAATAGTGTCGTTCGTCCTATAGCAAGCCCTGCCTTCAACACACAGAGCCAAAGCCATGTCCAACCCCTTCATAATCCTGCAAGGAATGACATGGACGAGTCGTATGTACACAACAACATCAACCTCGTCGTCTGCTTGCTCGAATGGAGGAGTTCGTCGCGTACTGATCTTGTTCCATGACAGATTCATTGGCAAGACTGGCGGCGAAATCTTTCACGAGATGATGTTGAGACATAATGTCAAGCACATCTTTGGATATCCCGGCGGCGCTATCCTTCCTGTCTTCGATGCCATTTATAATTCCAAACATTTCGACTTTATCCTGCCCAGACATGAGCAGGGCGCAGGCCACATGGCTGAGGGCTACGCCAGAGCGAGCGGCAAACCTGGCGTTGTCCTCGTCACCTCAGGTCCCGGTGCCACGAATGTCATTACTCCCATGCAAGACGCTCTCTCCGATGGCACCCCACTCGTCGTCTTCTGCGGCCAGGTCCCTACAACAGCAATTGGAAGCGATGCTTTTCAAGAGGCCGACGTCATTGGAATCTCGCGCGCCTGTACCAAGTGGAACGTCATGATCAAGAACGTTGCCGAGCTGCCCCGTCGAATCAACGAAGCGTTCGAAATCGCCACCTCTGGCCGCCCTGGACCCGTTCTCGTCGATTTGCCAAAGGACGTTACCGCTGGAATTCTTCGCAAAGCCATCCCGACCGAGACGGCTCTCCCATCTCTGCCCAGCGCCGCGTCCCGTGCCGCGATGGAGCATAGCCAGAAGCAATTGCAGGCGTCCATCAAACGCGTTGCTGAACTCGTCAACATTGCCAAGCAACCAGTCATTTATGCTGGCCAGGGCATCATACAGTCCGAAAACGGGCCTCAGCTCTTGAAGGAACTTGCTGACAAGTCCTCCATCCCCGTAACGACGACTCTGCACGGGTTGGGAGGCTTCGACGAGCTCGACGAAAAGTCCTTGCATATGTTGGGCATGCACGGCTCTGCCTATGCCAACTCGGCCATGCAGGAAGCCGACCTGATCATTGCTCTAGGTAGTCGATTTGACGACCGCGTTACCTTGAACGTTTCCAAGTTTGCACCTGGTGCCAAGGCAGCAGCAGCTCAGAAGCGGGGCGGGATTGTCCACTTTGAAATCATGCCCAAGAACATCAACAAAGTCGTGCAGGCTACCGAGGCCATTGAGGGCGACGTAGCCACCAGCCTGAAGCTTCTCCTGCCCGAGGTCGAGCCCCGATCCATGGAGGATCGCAAGCCGTGGTTTGACAAGATCCGGGCATGGAAGGAGAAATGGCCCCTTTCTCATTTTGAGCGATCGGAGCGCAACGGTCTGATCAAGCCCCAGAGCTTGATCGAGGAGCTGAGCAATCTGACAGCCAACCTCAAGGACAAGACGTACATCTCGACTGGCGTCGGACAACATCAGATGTGGACTGCCCAGCATTTCCGGTGGAGACATCCCAGAACCATGATCACCTCTGGCGGTCTTGGCACCATGGGTTACGGTCTCCCAGCTGCGATCGGCGCCAAGGTTGCGCAGCCGGACGCTCTCGTCATCGACATTGACGGCGATGCTTCATTCGGCATGACTCTCACGGAGCTAGCCACGGCCGCCCAGTTCAACATTGGCGTCAAAGTCATCGTCTTGAACAATGAGGAGCAGGGCATGGTCACGCAGTGGCAGAACCTGTTCTACGAGGACCGCTACGCCCACACGCATCAGAAGAACCCGGACTTTATCAAGTTGGCCGAGTCGATGCGCGTTCAGTGCCGCCGCCTCACCAAGCCGGACGACACTGTCGATAGCCTGAAATGGCTGATCAACACTGACGGCCCCGCCTTGTTGGAAGTCGTCACTGACAAGAAGGTTCCCGTGCTGCCCATGGTACCTGCCGGCTCAGCCCTGCACGAATTTCTCGTTTTTGACGGCGGTACGTAGCGAAACATGCAGCCCCCGTTTCTCGTCAAACAAAGACTAACAAATGCCACAGAAAAAGACAAGGAGCGGCGAGAGCTGATGCGACAGAGGACCTGCGGCTTACATGGTTGATTGTTCACTGAGAGAGCAGCAACTGGACAAGCTGGCTTTTACCTCCATTCAGATTCGAAATTTCCCTGATCTCTTTCCAGCGTCATTCTCATCCTATGATTTATTTATTTATCTATTTATTCTTTTGGATAAAAAGAAGATGGAATTCTGATTGTGATGCTTTCCCCCCCTTCCCCCCCTTCCCTTTTTTTTTGCCTGAGCTGCGCGTGCGGTCTCTTTTCGTCACATTCTGGGTGCATATGCGCGAGGACAAGGTCGTCTTTGCGAAAATCTCAAAAGTTGTGCGCCTTTGCGACCGCTCTCGGGCCGTCTTTTCTGGAGGCAGCATTTTTGTTATTTGTTCCGGAAAAGTTCATGCAGAAGGAACAGGAAGGAACAGGAATGAAGTTCAAACCAATCTTCTGATTGAAAGGATGTATCGATGCAATGTAAAAGAAAGCGTGATGTTGTACTGTGCCTGATTGCGCTACAGAGTGACGGCTTCCGGTACCTAACAGGCGATTCCATTACAGCCGCATCAAGTCATCGTCGCCGGGTCCCTTTGGGCCTCCGTGGCAACCAAAGCTCATGACTCCCATCACGAGATTATTGATGTCTACAAAAGTAGGTAGTTGTTGTTTCCTCGGCACTGTTTTCCGCTCCGTAGCGTTTGGCAACGCACCACAGCTGGTTTTCGGGAACGGCCAAGACTTCTGTCATGCCACCTCAAGGTAAGCAGAAACTGACAAAAAAAAAACCTGCAATGCGTTCAATGTTCCAACAGAGATGTCGGCGTGCAAACAAGTGTGGCATCACAAATTCGTCACGTTTACGCCTCGTACGAGTCCACGTCGCTATCGAGTCAAGTGAAGCTGCGGCGGTCACTGGCGAATGGTTACGCAAACAAGTGCGTGACTCCCTCCCCCTCCCTCTCTTGGTTTTCCACTTGTTTTTCCACTGAACCTTTTCGAGTACCGGGGGGGCGGAGGGGGCGTCGTACTGGTTGCACAAAGGTTGTTTGGGACCGGATCGTGGCTCCTGGGGAGTATGTTTCAACGAGGCAGGGTTTCTGGAGCTGGCCAAGTGTGTATTAGAGCGATTAGAAGAAGAAGAAGAAGAAGAAGAAAAACCTTGTGAGATTATGTGGCGGTAACGTTCAAAGGCTCTGACCAAAGGCTCTGAGGGAGGTGTGTGAAGGCTGTTAATGGTGTGAAACGGCCACGACGAAAAAAGATAGATGTCGACGTCGCACTCCGGGTTGTATTTTAGTGTCACACTCTGGTTTTATGCAGATTTTTCTGTCTGACCGTGAACGGCATTTGAGGCACAAGGAGACGGAAGTCAAATATGGGGAAAGCTGAACTGTTCTTTTGATTGTGCGTCTGCCGCATTTGCCTCTGATGCGGGTGCCAGACTTACGAGCTCCTTGATCCAGG
The DNA here is from genome assembly GCA_000731825.1 of Hypocrella siamensis. Taxonomy (NCBI): domain Eukaryota; kingdom Fungi; phylum Ascomycota; class Sordariomycetes; order Hypocreales; family Clavicipitaceae; genus Hypocrella; species Hypocrella siamensis. Next base: position 9,623 of record JMQE01001453.1, on the reverse strand, counting down.
AAAGGATGTATTGGATCCAGGAGCGAACGGTGTACTCATCTCTGGGGGTTCTGAGCACGGTGTCTATATTTCGAGGCAGACAGCGAAAACTTGTGTTTCCCCCCCTGAACACACTCATCATGTCCACTGCTGAGATTCTAGAACAGAAGAGACGAGACACAGCCTGCAAAGGCTGTGTCTCTCAGCTCAATTTCGCGAAACACGATCCTCGAGTCTCCGTGCCGTCCGTCGTGCCGCCCAAATTCCACATCAAAATATTCCTCAGGCAGCTTAAGCCCCCCCCAGCACGTATACCTGGCCGACGAGACATGACGTCTTGTCCCTGAGCATCAGACGGAGGCTTTCTTGGTCTTGCGGGACTTTTGGCGGAAAGGCAAACGCCAGGCAGGCAGACAGACAAACGATGACGTTGTCTTTTGCTCGAACATGAGGGGAAACATGATCGATATGTTATGCTTTTAGAAATACGTAGGCGTTTTCTTGGCGCAGAATCAGTAAGGGAAGAAAACAAGAAAACGGGATCGTGGAAGCCGGCAATTATACATGCCTGCTTTATTCTAGTTGGCAAAAAAAAAAACATTCATCTTGCATTTTGTTCAATTTGCGGCTCGAAATTCCCACGTGGAGCCACCATGCAACCACACACGATTGATTCCTGACTAACAATCGATAAGCACAGGGAGCTTCTCCCCGTTCCCGCCAAAAAAAAATAAATCCAAATGCAAGAAGCTGCGCTTCCTCAACCTCTAAACACAACATCCTGGATATTCACCCAGCTTAGACTTTCAAAACCACACATCTCCCCATGTCTCTCTCGGTCTTCTTTCAAAGAAGCCTCTTCCAGAGAAGCCTCTTCCAGAGAAGCCTCTTCCAGAGAAGCCTCTTCCAGCCCCCCCAGCGAACCCTGTCCACCACCGCCGCAGCCATGGCTCGGAACCCAAAATCGCGCTCCTCGGCACCCAAGTCCGAAAACGCCCAACGCATCAAGACGCTCCGACAAAACATGTTCTCGCCGGCTCCGCCGCCCCTGCGCATGGCCCGCCTCCGGTACCTGCGGCACTGGACCATCCACCGCGCCTGGCAGCTCTTTCGGCGGCAGCAGCACGACGCCCAGGCCAGGGAGAGACAGAGAATGCACGCAGGCATGTATAACGCCTGCGAGGAGCTGAGGAGGAGTGTTGGCCCCGAAGGCCGCGGCCAGGGATACTTGTACCGCGTGGCCATGGAGAAGAAGGGCGTCTGGGGCACCGATGCCGTGCCTATTGAGTATGCGAGGTTTCAGACGGATACGCCGGCCAAGGAGCCCTGGAATCATGACTGGAAGCGATGAAGGGGCGGGGGAGCGGGCTGGGAAATCCGAATCTTGGGCTTGCATGTCGGGAATGTGTTTTTAATGCGGGATATTCTTCTTTTACAAGTAAGTATACAATGAGGGAGCTTGATACGGCTCGTTGGCGTCTTTTATTTTATTTGTGGTGGGTGGGTGTGTAAAGAGGTGGAAAGTATCAACCAAATGTAGCTTATAAGTTCATCCATCGAGTGCTTTTATTCAAATTCTTGCGCTGCCAAAGGGTGGCGGCAGAAAAGTCAGCTTGAATTTTATGCCAACCACCTCTACATATTGCATAGATCTGTCCTGAACCAAAGCTCTTTTTGCTTTGATATCCAGGTTGATGGAGCAGGGGAAAAACAGAATGACGCATCAAGAAGAATAGAACGCCCAATAAATTGGTCCAGATATTGCCTCATCAAATCCAAGGTCCGACGCTCTCGCACGACTCAAATTTATGTCTCCCTCCCCGCCTAGATTGGATGAATAGATGTACCCTACCATGCAAACCATCTGCCATTACCGCGTGAACCGCCTTCGCCGAAAAACACTCCATGTCCCGCTTCCAACGCCGCATTTTTCTTTTTCTTTTCCTCTTTTCCCCCTTCTTTTTAATTTTCACACAAACGTTGGGAAAAGGAGACGCGAGGCCCGCTTTTGCTACCAGCGGCGAACAAGACTGTTTTGATCGCCTCTCTAGCCTTTCTTTCTGATGTCCATGTTCATGTTAGGGACTGTACGACGGGCTCGCAAAGCAAAGGTCCGAGAAGCCAGAAAGATTATTGGCGAGTATACCGAGGGAGACAAGAAATAGTTGATAAGGGTTGGCGTGTGAGGGCGGATCAAATTGCAGCTTTGTTTATATTCTTTCATCGGCTCTTCTCATCCTCCTTCTTTCTTTGCTTTTGCTCTTTGCCTCTTACGTTATGAAGAGGCAGGCCAGGGTGCGAGATCTGACTTGGAAATTTGATCGGACGCAATCGTAGGTGGTCGGCCAGTCGTCCAACACTGTTCTTGACGCTCGTTCCTCGGTATGCATCATCTGTAGAGCACTCAGTCATTTCTTTCTTATTCCCCCTTTGCGAACAAGAAAAAGGTCACAAAATGACACAGCAGCCGCCAGCTTCGCCTCTTTCAAAAGTCAAGAGGGCAGCTCTTGTGGCAGCTTCAAAAACATCATCGACACCCTCCCCGCTCAGGCTTGAGCACTCGAGATATCTCTTGGCGCCAACCTCTCGGGCTGCGACCTCTCCGTCGTGCGGGGTGAGGAACCGTTGTGACTTCTTTCGCATCTCTTCAATCGCGACCGGGTCTTCGCGAAGATCCTTCTTGAGCCCAACCAGAATGATGGGAACACCGGCGCATAGCCGCGTAGCTTCTTCGATCCACTGGAAGCAAGCAAGCAATCATCGCATGGCCCTGTCAGCATTTCATGATTGGCATCCCCAGGGTCGAGATTGAGATTCGCGAACCTTGCTCTTCACGTTGTCCAACGAGTCGGGCATATCGACCGAGAACCCGACTAAAATGACGTGGGCTTTTGAGTATGCTAATGGCCGTAATCTCTCATAGTCCTCCTGACCAGCCGTATCCCACAATGCCAACTGGACAGACTTGCCGTCCACTCTGCAATCCGTGACGTAGTTTTCAAAAACCGTCGGAATCTAGCCCGCTTCGTTAGTTTGGAGAGCGGTGGCGCCCGGCCTGCTTAGGCTGATGCTCACATATCGCTATATTGAAAGGCCAGGGTGTTAGCCAGATTTGCTCGACAGGTGACCGACAGGTGACCGACAGCGTCGGGCACGAGGGGTACGAACCGTTGGGAAGTATCCAAGTGTGAAGACGCTGAGTAAACTCGTCTTTCCGCAAGCACCATCGCCTATGATGACGAGTTTTCTGCGGCACAAAATTTTCGTAGGAAATTTTGTCTCGAGTTAGCCGTGTCTTATTCTTCCACACGCCAGCTCATCTGATCGAACCGCACGGACCGTTTCGTGCATGATCACAGAGAGCATTCGCATTGAACTGGCATGGCAGCTTTCCTGTGGGAAGGCGTACCTTCGAATGACATTTTGGGAGCTCGAATTCGCCATGTCTCAAGCAAATGACTGCAGGCAGTCGACGAATTGTGAGGTTCGCGTTGGCTGGTGAGCTAATTTCGATGTGATTTCGATGTGATTTCGACCCGTGTCGACGAGATCGAATCGCTTTTAGCGGATAGGCCTTACTCCAGATCCAATTGCGATGTCGTCGAGTTCGCAGTCCGGTCGTGCGGGCAGAACAGACGGGGGAGAAACCAAGGCTTCGTTTCAGAAGCCTAGGAGCCTGATCCCTCGCCCCCGCCCAACTCTGCGTCGGTCGACGTAGGTTGTTGGGCTCGTTTTGTGGAGAGAAGGAGCTCCGAGGGTCGAGGGTCGAAGGTTGACGACGGCGGAAAGATGTGCACTGGCTGGGAGCTGGACTTGGGAGTGCACGACGCAATACGACTTGAGGCGCGCTCCTCTCGATCGGCTGCTTCGAGCTCCAAGGGATGTCGGGATGGGAGGCCAGGCGAGCTGAAGTGCTTTGAAGACTGCGGGGTTGCCGTACCTACCGGCGTCAATGGCAAATAAATACGTACGAGTACGGATCAGAAACACGAGAAGCTGAAGAAGAGAAGGCTGGGGAGCTGGATGGAGTCGACAAGCAAAAGCCCAGTGAGTGTGAGTGGACTTGACTAATAAGCGGCACAACGCCGGCCAAGGCTTTTTTTTTTCTTTTTTTTTTTTTCCCCCCTTTCTCCTCTTGGTCAACGATGGGTTACGTACATGTACGCACGCGTCAGTGATGCGGGCCGGCGACTGGTTCAATAACAGGGAGGGGCCGCCAGCGGGCAAGGGTTCTGGATTGTCCCAGTTTTTCTCCTGTTTACGGACTGGGCTCTTTGGGCGAATGCACAAGTGTGAAAATGTGAAATGCCGGCAAATTAGATGCTCTATATCTCTCGCAGCAACACAAAGCCACGACGCAATGGCCTGACCAAGTCCGCGATTCGCGAAAACCACCTCAGCATGCAGCGCAGTCGACTGCCTCTGCAAGTTTCAAGTGGACACGTTCTACTAGGATGTGGGTAAGTCGTCACCTGGGCCAAATAATCTTAGCCTGCTAGTAATTGTAGGTGTCGACGGGAGTGATAGGAACTTGACTACGAAGCCAAAACTTGACGGGGAAATTTCCGTCATTGCACATAGGCTGGACACGACAAAACGCTTGCATTTATCTTGAAGGATGGCAAGGTTTCCAAAGCGCAGAACGTTCTTGGTCGTTATCCTTATACAAGGCCCGCACCGCATCAAGAGTCAGCATGAGGCCATGTCGGGTCATAATTGCGCTGTGGAGAGTTGTCCAATGGTGGGAGAACCTTAGATTGATGTTGACCCTCCTCAGATTGGCTAACTTTGGCATGGACAGAAAAGGCGTCTGAGCTACGGATATCACCTCCTTCATAAGGATGGCACAGTAGTTGCGATGAGAGACTCATGTCTCTTCTTTGATCAAAACCCTCCATCTCGTTTCCCAGACATTGTTGACCTTTGCCGCATCTCGACATGGTCAGGCAAGCACTATTCGCATAGTCGTGGTACATACTACTAGTAGGTAGGTTGCCTAGGTGCCTTTCTTTGCGCGCTTGCTTTCTTCGTAGGCAGACAGACACATGCACAGATACCGCAGTAGGACAAATGGACCGGCTTGGTCTTCAGTCCGGCCACGCAGGAAAACTCTACCTAGCGCCCTCAAAGTCTCTTGCCAGCCAACACCAACAGCGGTTGGTAGGCATTGGTAGGCGATACACAAGGATGGCAGAGCCAGGGAGAGGTGGGGAGGTGATTGTGGTCATGTGGTCATGTGGTCAAGCACGTGATCTACCCTTGTTTGCCGGCTCCATCAGCTCCCTCAGGCTGCACCATCGCTCCAGTCGTGATTTGAAGGGACAGCCCCAATTTTCATGGACTTCGGTCACCGTCTCGCATAAGCCTCCAGGTACCGCCGCCATGCAAGTGCGGCACGTCGTGACTTCCACCATTATACCCTACCAACTTACTTGCCTACCTCATACAGCAAAGCGCTTGGTCGTGGTCTCGAATTCGCCCATCAAACTCTCACCAGTTCTCGCCGCCTCTACCCGACCCTCACGCGTCGCTTCTTGCAGGCACGACCTCGCTTCCAAGGGGGCTCGCAGCTGCCTCCCTCTCTACTGGCGTCATCGCTGACCTAACCCTGAGCCCGCTGTCCTCTGAAGCCCACTGACTGCCCTCTGGATCTCCACCAAATCATCTTCGACTCGATCTCGTCCTCCTCTCCCGGCCAGCGTCCGTCCTTTTCCTCCTCTCCCCCCGGCGTGTCTCATTCGTCATCCTCCACGCCTCCTCAATATATTGTTACTTACCTTGGTGTCGACTTGCTCCGTCGTGCGCGCCATCAGGACGGGACCCAGCCATATCTCAGGCCGAGCGGGTCCTTAGCCATCATCATCCTTTTCTTGGATGGTGCCGCCTCCAGACGTGTCGTAAAGCCTTACGATGCCAGCCACGAATCCAAGACCGGTCCCCCTTCCGCCGGCATCTCCCCGAAGTACTGCCAAGTATACCAACAAAGATGGCTCCAAGTATATCACAGTACCAAAGCCATCCCCGTCCGACATCTCTCAACCTCCAACCCCGACCATTCCCAGCAAGTCGATGAGCCCTTCTCAAGGGCCCCCTTCTGGTGACAACCAGACGCTGCCAGTGAATAGGAAGAAGCAGAAACGTCGGCTCAAGGCAATGGCCAAGGCTGTTGCGGAAGGGCAGGCTGCTGCTAATGGCCATTTGCACACCGCGCCAATGCCAAGTCTGCCTGATGAGGCCTCCCCTGACGATGCCCTGGCTGACGACCAGGAAGTCATCGCCAGTGACGATGAAGCTGAGTTTGCGCCTACACATGATCTGGCTTCTTCGCAAACGAATGGTCATGGCGATGCAGTGACCAAGTCGAAAAAGAACAAGAAGAAAAAGAAACGGAACTTGGTAGGGGGCTTTGTCAACACCGATGAATCTGCTACCTTGTCGCCTGCGGCTGCTCAGCCATCAGGCCAAAACAGTTCACGTCCCTCCGGCATGTCGAAAGACAAGATCTGGAGTAACAGCAACCATGAAGAACGAGAGCGTATCAAGGAATTCTGGCTTGGACTGGGCGAGGACGAGCGCAAGTCTCTCGTAAAAGTCGAAAAGAATGCTGTTTTGAGGAAGATGAAGGAGCAACAGAAGCATACTTGTAGCTGTACAGTCTGCGGGAGAAAACGTGTCGCCATCGAAGAAGAGCTTGAAGTTCTGTACAATTCTTACTATGATGAGCTGGAATTGTTCGCGAACGAAGCAGAAAAACGACCGACTCTCCCGCCCCCGCCTGGCATGGATTACCCCTCTCCGCGTCCACGCACAGTGCCGTCGAATTTGACTCCAACACAGCCATCCCGCGGTCGAATAATAGAACACCTTGGCGGTGATGACGATGAGCACGAGCTGGATGAGGCGTACAATGAAGACGAAGCGGAGGAAGACGACCTAAGCGACGACGACGAGCCTCCTGAACAGCTTCATAGCTCGTACGATCGAGACATGGCCGACTTCCTGACGTTTGGCAACAGTCTGCAAGTCAAGGGTACGCAACTGCTTGATTCCCTTTTAAGCGCTTATGGTAACATGGACTTAGGCGGGATTTTGACCGTGGCGGATGACCTTCTCAAGAACGACGGAAGGCGCTTCATCGAGATGATGGAGCAGCTCGCTGAGCGTCGTATGGCCCGGGAGCAGGATGCCAGAGACCACTTTTCTCGAACCTACGGCCATCTAAACGCACCTTCTCCTGATACTCACAATCATCCCCCTCCACCGGACGATGAGGATATCGAGGACGAGGAAGACGAGGAGGAAGATTACGATGACAGTCAAGAAGAGGCATTTGAGGATGAAGAGGTATACTCGAATACTTCCATCGCGCCGTCCAAGATAATTCATACTAAGAACTACTGCGCCAGATCTCACTGACAAACGACCAACGAATGGAGGAGGGACGTCGGATGTTCCAAATTTTTGCCGCTCGGATGTTCGAACAGCGCGTTCTTGCGGCCTACAAGGAAAAAGTGGCGAAGGAGCGGCAGGAAAAACTGTTGGAAGAACTTGAAGAGGAGAGTAGGCAAGTCGACCAGCAAAAAGCTAAGAAGGCCAAGAATGCCCAGAAGAAGAAGGACAAAGCAGCGCAGAAAAAGCAGGCTTTGGCTGAGGAGAAGGCCCGAAGAGAAGCTGAAAAGGCTGCTGAGGAAGCTGCTCGCCTCGACGCGGAGCAGCAAAGGTTATACGAACAGAAGCAGAAAGCGGACGAGAAGCGCAAGCAAAAGGAGGCGCAGAAAAAGGCAGAGGAGGAATCACGACTGAAGAAGGAGGCCGAACGACTAAGACGTGCACACGAACAGCGAGAAAAACAAGCGGAGCAGGAACGAAAAGCCCGCGAGGCCAGAGAGCGGGACAAGAAGCTCAGAGAGATGCAACGCCAACGGGAGAAGGAGGCACGGGAGCAAAAGGAGCGCGAGTCCCAGGAACGGAAAGACAAGCAGGACCGCGACAGGAGGGAAAAGGAGGCGAGGGCAGTCAAGGTCCAGAGGGACAGTCAGGAAGCTGCTCAGCGGTCGAAGGAGGACAAGGCCTACCACAAGCCGCTGGCGCAGCCTGTCCAGTCACAACCTATTCAGATCCCTAAGCGAGGCCAAGGTCAAGCAAACCTCTTGCCAGTGGCCCATCCTCAGCATCCGCCAAACCCCGCAATCTCTGCGTCGCCGAGGATCCCGATCGCGACACCAGCCATTCCAAAGGCTCCCACGCCGAGTCGCGCCCGAACAGCATCCCAGCAATATGAGTCGGGGCCGGGAAGCTCAGCGGCATCCCAGCCGGCCTCGGCCGCCAGCCAAAATGCAACCCCTTACGCCGGAACGCCCCTTCAACCCAGTCCAGGGCCTGTCGGGCAGGACAGAAGACCCGGTGCAACTGGCTCAGGCATTGGCTCCCAGCCGAACCAGCCTGTATCACCCCCTCACAACCAAAGCAAGCCGCTGGGCCTCAGCGCACCCTTCGCAGCGACGCCGATGAACATACAGCCACCGCCCGGCCTTGCCGCCCACCACCGACCGCCGGGCTTCCCGAGTCCTAGCGCCCAAGAGCCTGCGTTCCCCATGACGTTCCGTCCCGGTCAAAGCATGACGATGCACCCGCCCGGCATCGGTGGACCGGCGGTTCGAGGGCTCCCGTCAGGGCCTGTGCAATCTGCGGGCATGCCTCATCCTCCACCGGAAGCATTTCCGACGAGCCAAGGTTTTCATACGCCCAGGGACGTGCCCGCCGCTCCTGGTCATGCGCGGCAAGAGTCGGCGGGATTCGAAACCCCTGGGTGCCTGCCATCTCAGCCCAAGGGACGACCCCTCCCGATCTGCCGTCCCGGTAGCCTTTCACTCGGCCAAAGGCGCGAGGAAGACGAAGACACTACTAAGCATTTGGGAAGTCGAGTCCTTGTCGACGATGACGAGCCGCTGCCCGGGGAGATGCATTTTGGAACCTCGCGCAACCAGCCCCCAGGGCGTCGAGAAGGGCTTCCTGCCAGTCCCTTCATGGACTCGGGCTTTGCACCCATGGCGCAGAATCTCTGGGGACCTGCGGGTGGGCCATCGCAACATGTTCCGCCACCTGGTTTTGCAAGTCAACCTTGGGGCTCGCCAACGGTTCCTCCTGGATTTGGCATGGGATCGCCAGCACCTTCCATGAGCTCAATGCGCGCGCCCACTCAGCCGCGACCGGTCATGGTGCGTTTGAAGCTCTGCCAAGCGTGTAGAGACTTGTCGGGGTCAGGGCCTGCGGACACCGGCTTCGTCGACCTTGGAGCCGTCAAGACGCACATGGAAATGCACTACGGCGAAACGATCGTCACGGAGGAGGAGCTCCTGAATCTCTGCGATACGATAGGCAGCCAAAGCAATGGTGGTGGGAGTTTCTACGTACATCAGAGCGGAGCACCCGGCAAAACCCTGATCAGATGGGTGCCAGGTTTGCATGATGGTTTTGGCCAAGGCTATCAACCCGTCGGCGCTCCCGGAGAGCTTCGAAGTTCCCTCACCAGCCAATCCTCTTTGCCTGGCGTCTAGGAGAGCCGCAGCGGTACGTTGCCAGCCAATCCGTTCAACGTGGCTTCCTTGAGAGACCCGGCAGCTTCTGCAGCGCCCACCGGAACG
>JMQE01001452.1:0-19928 GCA_000731825.1 Hypocrella siamensis | reverse complement strand
TTTTTTTTTTTTTTTTTTTTTTTTTTTTTTTTTTGACCACGCACCCAAATCAAGCCCCAGACTGGCAAGAAAACGAAACAATCAAAAGCACAAAGAATCGACTAGCATGTTGCCACCTATAACGAAAAGACGGCGCACTCTGTGAATGCGATGCGCAAAAATCTCACAGAGTCGGTTGCCATGAACTCAGCAAACGACCAAGATCTCCAATCTCGCATTCTACTCAGTACTCTGGACGAAGTGGCAGCGCGAGATGCCGACGCCGACGCCGACGCCGCAGAGTGCTGCGTCATCTGCCTCGACGTGATCACGGAGCCATGCGAGGCTCGACCCTGCGGACACCGAAACTTTGATTACATTTGCGTGTCCAGCTGGCTATTCGAGACTCCCCATTGTCCGCTGTGCAAAGCACTGGTCGCCAACGTCATTCACGGACCTGACGATGCCAGAATCACGACCTTGTTTGGCCAGAAGCCCGCAAGCGCCACTTCCGCCGCGCAAGCATCCCCGAGATTCTCGCGAAATGCTCACCGAGCCAGACCTCCTTGTCCGGCATCAAGACCCAGACGGTTCCGGGACTCCCACCGGCCGGTCGCGACGGTATCTGATGTCGTCGCCTGCCGCCGAGACGTGTACCGCCACCAGCGATACTCCAAACACGTTGGATCAAACCGCCTGTCCCGCTATCGAGAACTGACGCCTCAGCTGTTCTGTACAGACGCAGAGCTCGTCTCTCGCGCCAGAATGTGGACCAGACGGGAACTACGAGTCTTTTCCTTCCTTTCACCCAACGACGACGACGAGACAAGAACCACACAATCAGCAAATACTTCTTCGACGACCATGATGGCCGCTCAGCGCCGCCGTGCCAACAATGCCGAGTTCCTGCTGGAATACGTCATTGCGATCCTCAAGTCTGTGGACATCATGGGCAGCGGGGGCCAGGCCACAGACATGTTGAGTGATTTCTTGGGGAGCCAAAATGCAAAGCTGTTTCTGCACGAGCTCCGCGCCTGGCTCCGGAGCCCCTTTACAAAACTCGAAGACTGGGACAGGGCTGTCCAGTACGAGGCGCCAGCGGCGGCGGCCCCGGACAGGACAAACCTCAGGAGAGATGTGGCAGGAGATGCTGGCCGCACTGTCGGGGAAGCAAGCGGCCGGTCTTGCCAGGGCCTCGCGCGCGAACCTGGGCAAAAGGGCGATTACTACCGCCCGAGACGACATCAGCATTTGGGGAGACGGGGAGGACGAGGGCGCAGCGGTGACGAAGCGGTGACGAGGCGTCCAAGACGTCCCATGGTGGCGGAAACCCGCAGATAGGATCAAGAATTGCATCGGTGGCGTTTAGGACGTGGAACATGATACCCGGCGGTTTTCCAGCCATATATGAGTGAAATTGATTGCTGGTGTACCGGAAGACGTCTAAATCATACTGCCCGTAATTGTTGCTTTTTTAGCTTGCGACGAATCGTGTCTGCGCCCTGGCGGAACTCCGCCGGCCTCGCAGGCATTCGTCTCTTGGTGCGCTTGGACATGGCGCGGCGATGCACGTCAGGGCATTGACTTAAAAGCATAGAAAACCAGCTAGATGACTGCGCTCTGCTGGGGGAATCATTTTATTGCGGAAATTCCTCAACGTTGCTGACCAATTCGGTCTGGAAAAATCGCGTATAAAGCGCACGCATCCGCCACTCTCGTCGAGCAACACCGGAAGGTTTCTATGTATTGTTTTTCTTTCAAAAGGACAGAGAGTCACTGTCATCTTCATTTCTAACACTTACAAAGAATTTTCGCAATGGCCGTCTTCAATATAACCATTATATCAGATACCGTCTGTCCCTTTTGCTACCTTGGCCGCGCCCGTCTCGAGCGCGCAATCAACCTCTACCGCAAAACGGTACCAGAGGCATCTTCGTCAACCTTTCATATTCAATGGCACGCCTATCGTCTCGATCGCAATGCTGCTTCAACCTCTGTTCCCGTCACGGACGTTGCCAGTCATAGATTCGGTGCAGAGCGTCTGACATCGAAGCGCGCACGAATGGCGCAGCTGGGCAAAGAAGAAGGGTTTGATTTCACCTTTGGGGGCCGAATTGGTAATACTCGCGACTCACATAGGGTGATTGAGCTCGGCAAGTCGAAAGGGCCCGAGGTCGGGGACCGCGTTGCCATGGCAGTAATGCGCATGTTCTTCGAAGAGAATGGCGACATTTGCAGCTGGAAGGACCTGGCCGAAGCAATTGAGCCGCTTGGCATCTCAAAGGCTGAGACAGAAGCATGGCTCGCGGAAGGCACTGGCGCAGAGGAAGTTGACCGACAAGTTGAGGAGGCATATGCGAGAGGATTCAAGGGCGTGCCTACTTTCATCATCAACGACGAGTATGAGGTCGATGGCGCTGCGGACGTGTCTGATTTTTTGGAACATTTCGTGCGAGCCAGTGACGGTATGGCCGCCTCGGACAAGATTCAGAGCTCGCAGTCTTTCTGCTGAGGCCGTGCCCATGGGAGTGCGTCGTATGAATGGCAAAAACTCCGGAATCGGTGTGTCAAAATGTGGTTCTTAGAGGCGTCGTCACATATTGAGGAGGCCCCCTAAATCTTTTTCCATCTGTCGTAGTCTTTCTTGGAGCTCCTTCTTTTTTTGCTCCATTTCCTTTGCTTCTGCCTCTTCTCTGTGCAGGTCGTCTTCCGTCCAGAGCTCGCTTTCGTCCTCTCCATCGGTGCCCTCATCGTTGTTGTTGTCGTTCATCCAGCCTCTGTTCATGCCTGCCAACTGCTCATTTTGCTCGGCTACTTTGGCTTCGTAGTACGCCAATGTGTTCTTTCCATTTCGATGCTGATTCCGTAGAGAGGAGATGCGTTCCCGGGCTCCGGGCAGCTCATAAACGCCACAGAGTTTCTCGGCACCGCGAAGTAGAATCTCGACATCGACGTCAGACTTGCGATCCTTTTCGCCCTTCCGAAGCTGAGAATCCATTTCTCCACCCAAAACAGCTGCAACGGCAGTGTGGCGGCGCGGGTTGGCCGCACGACGCGTCGGAGGCCCAGTCGTCACTTCGCCGGAAGCTACATTGAAGACTGTTTGCCGTCGCTTTGTACTCTTGACCTCTTGCTCGGCAGCTCGATTGCTCTGCGCAATTGGTGGCTCAGGGGTGGGGACGGAAAAGAGAGCTCGCTCATGGGATTCCGTGTCCCTTATCAGAGATGTGATATCATGATTCGAAAGCAGCGCGTTCGTGAATCTCTTTGGTGGAGGAAAACTGCGTCGAGGATCAGCGTCGGGTGGAGGAAACCGTTGAGACACGACACTTGGCCAACTGACGGTAAAGAGTCAATACCTTGACACGATAACGCGATCTGCTCTAGGTGTCCAGAGAGAATCGACATGATTCAATGGCAACCAATTCGCAGCGCTTCCTGATTGTGTATGCGGGCGTCTCGATGTGTTGTCACGTACTGGGCACTGACACGTCGACGAGCAGATCAACATCGCAGATGAAGCGCGATCTAGTGGGGTGAAGCGAGAGGTGGGGTCAACTACAAAGGTACGTACACCACTATGCTGTACCATACAGTGGATGTACATACTACATGTACATATGTATGTATGTGAAGTCTTGCTGGTCCGTCAACTTGGGGCGGCTAATGTGCCTTTTGCAGTATTGACTCGACATCCTATTGGCTGCTTGCCTTCCTATATTCGCAGCCCGCCAGCTCGGGAATAATGCGCATTATCCCCAGTCCAAGGCAAAGTGTCAAAAAGCGGCCAAGAAATGAGTGTCACTGCAGCCACGTAGGCCGGTCAGGTAACCAGCGGTCCTAGAGACAACAGTGTTTTACCGTGCAATCTAAACTTGTGAGTCGATTTCACGGTGGTTTCACCGGCTCATCCAAGATGAAAAACGTGTCTCTGCCATTCTCGGGATACAGCAAGATCATTTACCGTGAAAGCATGTGATACCTAGTGCGGTATCCTACGTCATCCCGGCACACGCTTCCCAGACTTTTGTTCAAATTGTATGTCCGGAGTAGATAAGGCTTGGACTCTCCCCGTTTACTCAGTCAAGTTCACTCTCCGGAGTCAACCCCCCGGAGTCAACTAACCCCGATTTACTCCCCTGAGATATCACACGTGCTCATTCGAGACAATTGGTCGTATCCAGGTGGTGGGACTATCCCTTGTTCGGTAGAAGTCGGCGAAGAATTCACGGCTCATACTGTCCACGCCTTTTTCTTTTTAGCAAGCTGCATATGAAGCTGAAAAGTGTTACCAGGGCCTTTTAGCAGTTTGCAGGGGAAAAGCGGCACGGGTTGCCAGTGAATGATGTCACGTTGCTCGCAGTTGTGATGCCGAGTTGCTCGTAGCCTGCCCATAAAATGCCAAGTTGGCCGCAGTTCATCATGTCAAAATTCATCACTATCTTCAGACTCTCAAGTTTTGTCGGTGTTTATTCCAAAATTTCCAGCACACCATGGATCAGGTTGGAGTCAACAAAGCCCTCGTCGAGGCAAGAGCTTTGGTGGCGGAGCTCGAAGCCTATGACGGGACTGACGCACAACGGCAGTCGTTGTTGAAACGAAACGACAAAGTGCGTATGATCATTGAAGAGCCATACGACATCATGACTCGGTGGTGGATTGACTCATCGTGCGCTGCGGCAATGAATCTCCTGCTTCGTCAAGATGCCTTTGAGAAATTTCCTCTGGATGAAAATGAAAGCATCACCGTCGCGGAAATCGCCTCATCGTGCCGGCTGGATGCGTCAGTGACCGCCCGGGCTTTGCGGGTCCTGGTCGCTAATGGTATCTTTCGAGAATGTGGCAAGGACGAGTTTGCTCATAATTCGCACTCGCGTGCCTTTGGCCCTACTCTTGTTGGGGGGTTCATTACCATGTTGATGGATTTCATGACTGCATTCATTGCCTTGCCCGATTACTTCCAGTCACATGAACCGTCCGAAGTTCAAGACTACAAAAAAACTCCTTTCGCATTTGCCGCGGGCTCGGAGGGCAAGACGTATTATGAGGTTTTGGACATGAATCCCAAGCAGCGCGATTTATGGAATGTCACCCTGCAAAATATGAGTCAGAATTTTCCGATAATCGGCCTTTTCCCATTCGAATACCTCGAGGAACAGGTGAAAAGAAACCCAGAGCGACCATTCGTCGTCGACATTGCTGGTGGTCGAGGCCAAGCTCTCTTGGCGATACAGAAACACTGCGGCGGCAACTTTGGCGGGAAGATGATACTGCAAGATACGCCAAGCGTCATAAACACGTTGCTTCCTGATGACATACCTGGCATACAGCCAATGATATATGACATCTTCGACGAGCAACCGGTCAAAGGTATGCCAAGGAACTTGTCCTTTTCGCCCATGGTCTCCCTTTTGCATGTTTCTGACGTCTGGTCCAGGTGCACACGTATACTTCATGCGTCGCTTGCTGCATGACTTTTACGATCCTGAAGCCATAAAGATTCTGAAGAACACAGTACCGGCCATGGCACCCGAGTCTCGGCTCGTCATCTGCGACATGCTGGTTCCCGATCGAACTGAAGTAGGCGGGCCAATGACGCTTTATTGGCTTGATTGGTTCCTTCTCGCGGTTGGAGGCAAAGAGAGATCCTCTCAAGAGTTCCAAGGAATTCTGGACGAGGCAGGGTTGGAGCTCGTGAAATTATATTCATATCCAGAAGGTACCACTGTTATGCTGGAGACGCGAGTGCGACAGGGGAGGACCGCTGAAACTTGATTGAACCAGTCAGATGGAAAGGTACAATGAAGAAGCAGCAGCGAGGAGAGAAAGTTCGAGGCTGCGTAGGAACTTAGTCGGATTGATCAAAGTGGCCCTTTCAAATGCCAATAGCTTATTAGTGCATCATGAGTGCATCAGTCCCTTTATCGTGCATTAAGTTCTTCAATTCCCGGTCGTGGTGAAACGCATAACAAGTTGCATTATGCTTCCGAGCAGTGGGATTGAATGTGAGACTCGAGTGCCTTGAAACGAAGACAATCGAACGGTGACCCCGGGATCATGTGATGTGAAGAAGATGTTTTCTATCATCCTGACACCACTGGCAGGTGCGGCTGATAAAAACATGACCAAGTTCGAAAGAAGAATGGAATCAGAGAGAGACACACCAAGTCACTGTATAAATTGCACAATAACAACAAGATGCAATGGCAGGAGCCTGATGGCTCAAAGGGGGGAGGGGATGAGAGCACGAAGTCATCGCAGCTACGTACACAGACGGAGATGATCATGTCTCGCGCGAGTGCAAGATCAAAGGATAGGCAGGCTGATGCCCCATATTTTAAATTGAGGTTTGTTTGCCTCTGGCCAAGCTCGACCCCGCACTGTCTCCAATCGCGGGAGGGATATGAACCTGGAAAAGAAGGGACCTTCTCGACGGCACCAGATGGTGCGCGGGGTACTTTTTGGTTTAAGGAGCACACATGTTAATTACCGAGTACAACTTGTGAACGTGAGAAACGGGCCTCGAGCACGACAACGAGATGGACACGCAGCAATTCTGCCGGGCTTGCTCAATTTCACGCCCGGCACATGGATTTGGTTTCTTGCCAAGCTGCAGATGGGAATAAGGGGAGGGGGAACTGCGCTAAAGCACAGCTGTGGCGCAATCTGCTGCTCCACACGGTCCACTGTCCCGCCCAAGATTGGACTGGGATGGACTCCCGTGCTCCGTTCAGGCACGTAGACTTGGCTGAGGTTGAGCTGCGAACCTGCTCGGGAACGGAACTCCTGTTTGATGTGAAAAGCGACGATCTTGCTGGGTCAAGGATGATGGCTGGCCGGTGCGCCCTATGCCATCGCCAACTTGTCGGACGCACTAGACCAGACAAGAAGCTGGTGCTTACTGAGCTCATGCTCCGGCACAAGCAGCGACCTCTTTGACGTCCGACTTTGGTGCCTCCTTCCGTTCCCGTCCCTCCTTTTGCTCTAGCCTTTTGCTCTAGCCTTTTGCTCTAGCCTCCTCGTCTCGCCTCCTCGACTCGCCTTCTTTTGACTTTTGGATTTGGGCCACACTTTTGATCCAGCGCACAGCTTTTTGCCGCCAAACATTTCGCCACAAGAGGGCTTCTTCCATCCACTGCAACCCTCGACGCGAAATCTGCCGTTCCAGATCCATTCCATCTCGCGCGTCGGTCTCAAGTGGAATTGTGTTCCTGAGACCTCTGAAAAGTCCCGACTCGTAGTGGGTGTCGTTGTCCACTTGGATCATCTGGTCCCCTCCCTTCCCATCGACATCCATCTCCCAGGAGATAAGCATCAAGGCCCGCCCTGAATTTTTCCTTTACCGTCGAGTCTCGTCCGAGCCGATTGCGACGTCGAGAAATCAGCCTTGAAACCGTGGTTCCTGCTACCTCGAATGGTGCAATAGTAACAGGCATCGCCTGCGCATCTCCCCCGGAAGGCGCACGATCATCTTCCACGCAAAAATGGTGAAGGTGCTCGGCGGCGGGCCATTTCCGCGCAGGCCTTCTGGCTTTTTGCGTTACGCCTTCATGGCTCTCTTGTTCATGGCAGCACTGTGGATGTTCCGGCCCAGACCCGACAGTCGTGCTCTCGGTGATCTAGGACTCGACAGACCGACGCCTGGCCACAATCAAGACTCTTCAGTCAAGACCGATCCTCTTGGGACTAGCGAGAAATCATCTCCAATACCTTCGACGCCCTCGACGCAGCCATCCACAGACATCGCAGACGGACCTGGCTCATCAAAGAGCCCTGCAGACAGTTCATCAAAACCCTCCTCCGGCAAGCAACCGGCTCAGGCTGGCCGACCAACCACTGGCAAAACCGACTCCTTGACTGGTTCCCCAAGCAAGTCCAAAGCTCATCATCCGATCGAGAAGTTAATATACGATGCCCAGCACGACTTTGCTTCCAAGACGGAGGGGCAGACCAAAACGGTCGAGGAAGCTGCTCAGGCTTATCGCAAACGTCGCGGCCGGCACCCCCCTCCACATTTCGACAAGTGGTTCGAGTTTGCACAGTCTCACAACGCCATGATTGTGGAGAGTTTCTTCGATCAAATCTACCACGATCTGGAACCCTTTTGGGGTGTGAACCCAGCACCAATGCGCCGCGAGGCCAGCCAGTTCGAAATGACGATCAATGTTCGCGGAGGTGTTGCACAAGCAGGAAGCGATTGGATGTGGACCCAAATATGGCTCAATATGACCAAGACCATTGAGCATTTGCTCCCAGACATGGACATACCCCTGAATGCCATGGATGAGCCACGCCTGGTTGTTCCATGGGAGGAAATCAACCGCTACGTGAATAATGCTTCCAAGACGGTCAAGCTGGCCAAGCCTAGAACGATGAAGAACGAGTTTCGCCGTTGGCCGGCTCCGAAAACTGACATTCTGGCTGGGGACATTGCAGCCAAAGTGTGGGAAAACGATAGTACGTTGTCATGTCTTGATATTCGTCCCGCAGTAGTCATTGTTTTTTCTTCGTTTTCCTTTCTAGTTTTAAATATACTGACCGGTTGATGACATAGCGTTCTACTGGAACATTGTTCGTCGAGGCTGTTCACCTGACAGCCCTGCCCGAACCGCATCTCTGCAGACGTTATCGGGACAGACGCCCAAGATCAGCAACACGTACGCAGAACCTCATCTCTACGAGGGCTACGTGTCCAATTATACCAAGTCGGTCGAAATATGCCATCAGCCTGATCTGCAAAGCCTCGAGGGTATCCTGATCCACCCTCTTTCGACAAGCACCACCAAGACGTTCTTCCCCTTGTTTGGCGGGTCCAAGTTGACTGTCAACAACGAGATTCTTTTGCCAGCCCCCATGTATTGGAACGAGGAGGAGCGCTTCGGTGGAGGAGACGACCACGGCATAGAGTGGAGCGAGAAAAAGAATCGAGTCGTCTGGCGTGGCGTTGCCACCGGCGGCCGGAACACTCCAGACAATTGGCGTGGCTTTCAGCGCCACCGCTTCGTGTCGATGAACAACGGTACCAAGGTTGGCCTCGTGGAGGATGGAGAGGCCAAGGCGGAGAACTTTGCCCTCCCCGACGCCTCATATGGCGTGCACGCTCTCAAAGACTCCAGTTTGGGAGCGTGGATTGATGATTTTGCCGATGTTGGCTTTATCGATCTAACGTGTGATCCTCCCCAAGAGGGCAGATGCAACTACACTGACTTTTACTTTGACATCCTGGAGGGCCTGAAGATGGCAGAGCAGTACGACAATAAATTTTTGCCTGACATCGACGGAAATTCATTCTCTGGTCGTTATCTCGGATTTCTCCGGTCCACGTCCCTTCCAATCAAGGCGACCATTTTCCGCGAATGGCACGACTCCCGTCTGGTGCCTTGGAAGCATTTTGTCCCCATGGACAGCCGCTTCGGTGATTACTACGGCATCATGGAATTCTTGAGCGGTTACGAAGGCCATGGAGGCCACGACAAGACGGCCGAGAGGATTGCCATGGAGGGCAAGGAATGGGCTGAGAAGGTCCTCCGCAAGGAAGACATGTCAATATACGCTCTGCGCTTGCTGTTAGAATACGCCCGAATCATGGATGATGATCGGGACAAGATGGGCTGGGTGGACGATGTGCTGGAGAATCCGTCTCTGGAAAAAGCGTGGTCGAAATGGTGGTGAAGGACTTGTGGTTTGATAAGAAGAAAAAATTAGTTGCTCCTTCTCTGTTTGAAAAAAGAAGACAAAAGAACAAGATCAAATAATGCTTGAACTGGGAAAAGCAAGGAAAGGAGACGATGACTATGAGCGAAAGAGAGAGAGAAAGACGGGGAGAGAAGGATGGGTTCTGCGGACGATGTTGAATAGGGCCGGCGTTTTCTTGTTTTCTTTTCCCTTTAGTTCATCTTTTCTTTCAACAGAACCATCCAACTTGACTTGTCCGTGTGAAGATCTCGCCGACTTTGGCGTCCCCGGAGGAAAACATTGGCGTGCTGGTCAATAAATGACATTGCCGGATAGTCATTACCGAGGGGGATTTTGAGAGCCATCGCGAACCAGTCAGATGCCTCATGCCGCTTTGGCTTGCTGTGCAGAGAGAGTTTGGGGGGGGGGGGGGGAGATATTTGGCGCTCTATGACTTTGTCTTGCGGTTTGTCTTGCGGTTCTTCTTTTGAGAGAGGGGAGAAAGGCCTGATATGGTGGCAAGAGTCGTGATGGAGACTATCGAGGACCCAGGTTGGGCGCGTGGCATGTACAGAAAAGAAGGCAACACGGACCCGGACAGCTCTTACTCGCGTCGTAGGTTTGAGATGAGATGGGACTGGATTTGCTTCATCTTTTTTTTTTTGCTCATGTTGTGCTCGTAGACGAGACGTTGATTGTTTGTGGGCTAGACGTTAAAAGGACAAGCCCATTGCTCCGGACTTGGCGTCGTCGTCGTCAACATCGGCCTCGGCGTCCTCCACCAGCCGGCCCAGCATCTGTGTGTAGGTCGGGCGAAAGGGCCAGGCCATCCAGGCCTGCATGATGTCGGCCCACTGCTCGCCGTTCATGGCGCGCACCGTCAGGGCTCCGTTGCCCGTCAGCGGGGTGCCGCCTCGTCTGGGATCCCGGACGCTGGGACACTGGGCTACCAAGCTGCCGAAGCCTCCCCAGAGGCCCTCCATGGCCTTGTGGACAGGGAGCAGGGTGTGATGGAACCAGAAGCGCAGCATCGCCTCTGACATGTCGCCGGCGCGGGAGCTGTTGGGGCCGTGCTGCCTCAGGAGCGGATGCATGGCCTTGGGCTGGATGTCAAGCAGCGCCGAGGGCGCGTTGGGGTAGAAGTCGGTTCCTGGCGCGGGAAGGGGCTCGTAGGCCCGTCGGTCCCAGAGCAGGGCCGGCGGCGACTGGCGGAACAGGTGGTAGCTGTCCCTGATGCCGTTGAACTCGTTGCGCGTGTTCTTCTTGAGGTTGTCGATTCGCTCGTTCCATGCCGCGTTGGCCCGGTCAAACTCCACGCTCGGCGCCGAGGTTGCCAGCTCCGTGATGGCTTCTCGCTGTTGGAGGAGCTCCAGGTACGTGCGCGCGACCTCTTGGCTGTCCTTGTCACGCTTCCGCAGCGCCTTGAGCCGAAGCACGGATTCCTTCGACGCCGACGAGGCGTCATCTTGCTCCAGCTCCTCGAGCTCCTGCTTGAACGGTCGCGTCATCGTGGGTGGTCGGACTCCGGCCAGCTTGGTGCCCCAGAGCTCTGTCTCCGACTTGAGCCTCGAGTACGCCAGTGACTCTCGCCCCCTGGGCATGACGAGCCCGGCCGCCGTCATCCGCTGCAGCGTCTGGCAGGCCGATTCCATGTTGATCCACTCATCGCGCAGCGCGACCCGGTCCTGCAGCTCCGTGTCCAGCCCGGCTACTTCGTGAATCCATTCACATGAAAGCTCTGCCTCAAAGGCGCTTTTCCTCCGCCGGTAAATGGACCGTGGCAGGAGACGTCGCTTGTCCTCGTCGTTGACCCAGATCAGCATCCGGACCAGCCCATATCGCTGGAAGAGCGTCGAGGTTCGGATGCTCGACATGAACTGGTACAGCACCATTGTGCTCACGCTTTCGAAGCCGAGGTAGGACCTGTTTGGAAACATGGACAGGTTGGCCGTGACCAGCAGGGTGTCGTTGCGCCTCGGTGCCTCGTCCTGCGCAGCTTCATGCTGGCCAGACAGACGCGTGCGGATCATGTCCAAAAGCTCTTTCCAGACGAGCCCGGATTTAGGAACAAGCTCGACATTCTTCCTCGCCAGGAGATGGCTGAGAAAGGGCCGGTACAACTCGGCATCCAGGTCCATCATGACATGTTTGCGAGGCTGAAGGACATGATGTAATTTGCGACTCCACAGCCCTGCTCCTGGATTCAGATCAACGAGGTCACATCCTACATGTCGCTCCAAGGACGGGCCAATGTATTGAATGATGTCATCTGCAACGGCCCAAATCAGCCTGCGACTGGACCTTGGTGGGACGTGTTTGCCTTGCCAAAAAAAAAAAAAAAAAAAAAAAAAAAAAAAAAAAAAAAAAAAAAACTTACCACAGAGGCCGTCGCTTACAATGTTGACCCTTCGTGGCTCAACCGCGCCAACCGTATCAGCCTTCTTCCGGCCCCTTCGTTTCTTCTTCCATGCTCCTGTGTCATCCAGTTGGCGTGCCAGGTCCGAGGTCGCAGTGAGCATAGACGTTGATGTTTCGGCTTTGGCTGTCGTCGCCTTGCAGCGAGCTTGGAACAGAGCTGTGGGCGGCACGAGCCTCGTGAAGCGATGCGCGCCATAATGAGATAATCGAATTGGCATCAAGAGAGTGATACCTCTGTTCCACTTTCACGTCCTGCTCCTCGGGGAGAAGATGTACGTGAAAGTTTGTACGTGTATGTATGTGTATTTGTATATATGTATAGGCGCGGGTGGATTCGAAAACTTTGCTATGTCAACAAGATTGCTTGCCCAAGGTGGATACCAATCACCCCCCGGTACTGCGTACATGACGAACCACAAACACCTTTTGTTTTAGACGCGACTTTCGTGATGAGCCTTGTTTCAAGAAACTTGAAATGGGCAGATCATCTTCCTCGCCATGTCCATTTGAATTCTTCATCGAACTGGCGACTCACCGCTCTTCATCCAATGGCTTCAAGCTCTACAGGAATCATGGCAGCAATCACGGCACATGCAAAGGTCTAGGCGTAGCACAGAGAAAGAAAGAAAACGTTGCAGCGGCGATGAAGCCTGTTGCGGCTGCTGCTTTCTCTCATAATTTACGAATCATCTTGGGGGAATCGAAACAAAAGAATTGGAATAGTTTGCCCCAAATGCCAATATGAACTCCCTGAGACGCCTTCATGCTGCGCTTACATGTCAAACCCAGCCCAAGTCAATGAATGCACCTTTACTAGGCACCCTCACTTCCAAACTCGTTGGTCCAGTCTATTTGCTTCTCAATGTCCTCTTTGGACACTGTAGGATGCGAGTCTTCCAGAGCCACCTCGAAATCCTTCAGCGTTACATCGGGTGCCAAAAGCTCATCAGAATTGACATCGTCGTACGTCATTTCAATCTTTTCAGCGTCGCCCGGGGAACAAGGCGTGAGCATCCTCTTGCCATCTTTCATGACCTGATGGGAAAGTTAGCACATGGCTGGTGACGCAGACGTCAAGCGTGGACTCGATCAACATACCGCTTTGAAATGAGTAGCCTGTAGAATTTTGCGTACAGGTCGCATAAGCGCATGCTGGACTACGTTGGCGATGTCGCTGCCGGAGAAGCCCTCCGATTTGTTGGCAAGGACATTGAAGTCGTTTGTTTGCAACGCGGTATCAGTGTCACCAATCGCAAGCTTGAACATCCTTGCTCGACCGTTGCGGTCCGGAAGACCAATGTGGACGCGTCTTTGAAATCGTCGCCGGATGGCCGCATCTAATTGCCAGGGAATGTTGGTGGCGCCCAAGACAAGGATACCTTTGCTGTCATTGCCAACCCCGTCCATCTGGACGAGAATCTCCGTCTTGATACGCCTGGAGGCCTCTGATTCGCCTTCGCCACGGGGACCGCAGAGAGCATCAATCTCGTCGATGAAGATGACCGAGGGTTTGTTTTCCCGTGCCATGGAAAAAAGAGCTTTGACAAGCCTTTATGGAAAGCGGACGTCAGCATCGTCGCCACATCGAAGAAACACGAAGAAACACGTGCACAACACCTCTTACCTTTCACTCTCACCCATCCACTTGCTCACCAAATCCGAACTGCTGATACTGAAAAATGTGCTGTTGGCTTCCGTCGCGACAGCTTTGGCCAGATAACTTTTTCCCGTGCCGGGAGGACCGTACAGTAATATCCCCTTCCAAGCCTGTCTTTTGCCCTGGAACAAAGTCGGGAACTTAATCGGCAGTACAACAGCCTCTTTTAGAGTCTCCTTGGCGCCCTCCAAGCCTGCAATGTCTTCCCACCGAACATTGGGCCTCTCCTGTAGGATCGCCCCTGACAGAGCATTCCTGAGCTTTTTACTGTCATCGTCTTCCGGCGCGCCCTTACTTTTGGCTGTAGATGTACCGTTGACTCCCATCAGAGCTTTTCCACCGTTGGAGTTCGTGTCGGCTTCAGACTGGAGAAATTGTTTGAGCTTCTCGGCGCGATCCAGATAGGTGGCCATTTTTTCCTGCATTGTGACCTTGAGCGCCTTGTTCTTCTCCCATTTCAGGGCTTTGACCCAAAGCTCCATGCTCGACATGTACAGATCGAACGCCTTTTGATACTCCTTGGCGTGGTCGGCAGCAATGGCCTTTTGGACCTCGGCGATGGCCCGGTCACGGAAGTTGGTCGACATGGTTGCGGTCGTCGGAGCTCGACTGACGGCAATTCAGACGGCGGCGTATCGAAAATGGGAGATGAGAGCAACGCGCGCGAAGAGTCAGCGGGCACGCTGCTCAGCAATCATCAGACAGTCGGTGACGATGCGGGAGTCGAAGAAACGCGCGAGGTCGGACAGTGCATCGAGATTGACTGTCTGCCGTGACAGATTTGGTCAATCATCTCTAGTACTGGCGGGGTAACGTAGGCTGGTCAACGGTTGACTCAGCTGCGACAGCTGGGGTGGTTTTTCATGGTGGGGCGAGCCAGCCTGGAAGGAATTGAGAGGCTCAACACATTTTCATGCCTTGGCCGCGACTCTCGCATACCCGGGGACGAGCTGAACACGCTCGGATCGGATCGGACAGCAAATGCGAGTAGCAGGAGCTGGTTCTCATCACAAGCACACACAGACTGTCCTCAACCGCCTCGCTGTTGCCGGACTCGAACAGCCATGGCTGAAGTTCAGGCCAAGCTTCAGGCTTTGTCGGACGATTACCAAAAGCTTCAACAAGGTATTATGGCATGAAACGAGGAGTCATCACAGTCAAGTCGAAGCTAGAGAGCTGACAAGCTTGCACAGAGCTCCAGGACGCGGTGAGCTCAAGACAAAAGTTGCAAAGCCAACAGCAGGAAAACGCTGGAGTCTTCAGAGTTCGCTTCATCCATACTTGAGATTCATCCTTGGGAGGTACTCGGAAATTCTGACCGTCCGGTGTAGGAATTTGAGAAGCTAGACGAGAATGACACAATCTACAAGCTCATGGGCCCGGTCCTGCTCAAACAGGATAGGATAGAGGCCGAAGGCACCGTCAAGGGTCGTCTTGATTTCATCGCTGGCGAAGTGTAGGCGCACGACAAGTCAACATCAGGACGACGGATCAGACAGCTGACTTTTGCAAATATAGTACCAAGTTAGAGGACCAAATCAAAGAGTCACAGGAGAAGCTGGACAAGAAGAAGACGGAAATTATCCAAATGCAATCTTCAGCCCAAGCAGCGGCAAGTGGAAAGTCCAACGAAACCAAGTAGAGAGGTTGACAAAAAATTAAATAAATAAATCAAGGGGAAGACCAATTGCAACAAGCCTGGTACGGTGCGAGCACAATAAAGCGTGCAGAAATCACACCAGCCTGCGCAACTTTGCTCGAGATCAAGCAACGCCAAGGCAGTCGCCTCGTCTCTCTTCTCTCTAGCAGTGCAGGATCTGACTCCACGCGCTGCTCTGAGAATCGTTAGCGCTCATTCAGATGACCCTCTGTAAGACCGAAGCTTGGAATGAAAGTTGAGAGCAGGGTATATGGGTGTTCGAAAGGGAACAGAAGTTGCATGAACACGCATTACAAGTGTTGACGTAGCGCTCAAGGGCAGAAACCTCAAGTTGCACTCAAAGCAGCAGCCAGAAATCACTTTGACGAACTGATTAATGGGTTTGGAGTTGATCGATACAAACAAGCCATGACTTCAAAAGGCCCCACCGAACAATGCGCAAAGCGCAAAGCGCAGCAGCAACGCCGAACACGACCCGGAAAACCGCCCCACCAGGGTGCATTGTAAAGTTCCATCTCATCCCACTACATACGTAATCAGGCGCCGTCGTCACCACCATTCAACCTTCTATGCGTACGATTTCAGACTTTGCGTCATCTCATCGCGCTGCTGACACTTGTCATGGAAGCACGAATGCTACGGCATGGGTCGCCCGCGGCTTAAAGTCCCAACACACGAGGTTTGTCGAGGCCAAATGCGAAGGCGCATTGCGACGACACTGCTACTTAGCCGCGACCATCCGTCATGGAAGTCAGATCTACCAGGCGGCCATCACGGCCGCAAAGCGTACAGGAGCTGGTCTCTCAAGCCGAAAACTTCAACTTCAACATCAACATTCCGTTGAAGCACTGGATCAGGGCGGCAGAAACCCTGTACCAAGAGGTTCGTTTCCCCTTCTCACCTCGTGCCCCTTTGTCTCGTCCGCTGACAGCTCTCACAGGCCGCGTTTGCCCTTTCAGATGGCGATTACGGCCGAGCTTACATGATGCTGTACCGGCATTCCATTCTGGTCTTGGATAAACTTCGCAAACATCCCCAGTACAAGGACCCCAAGAGCCGTCTGGACGTCCAGGAGCTGTCGAAGCGTATGAAAGCAGTGATTGCCGACCTCGAAAAGATCAAGCCCATTATTCGCGACGAGTATTCGGAGTGGGAACGAATGGCTCCGAAAGAGCTCAAGGCGTTGAAACCTAATCAGTCAAGGCAAGCTTCGAGCTACGGAGATTTTGCAGCCAGAGACCCCAGCGTTACCGGCAACGCAACCGTTTTGGACGCCGCCGAGAACCAAGACCTGGCCGTAGAGCTGGCGCAGAAAGAATTGACGCGGAGGGACAATGCGCGACACGCAAACAGACATGCCAAAGTCTACGGCCGTACGATACTGTCGCCTCACTTGGGCGCTGGGCCAGGAATCGATGTAGACCTCCAGAGCCAAATGGACGCTGCCAGGAGAGGTTTCACATCTTACCAAGATCAGGCTCAGGAGAATGGCCGAGAAGCTGCCACCAGAAGACGAGAAGATACTGCAAGAGTGTACACGTATCCATCGATATCGAGATCAAAGCCTGTTCTTCTACGCGAACTCCCCCCAGAAAGACCAGCCGAGTCGAGGCTCACGCCACCAATGAGACCACCGAAAGAATACACAGAACACACAAGCGCTGTCACGTTACAAGACGCGTCGTATACACATCGAGATGCACCGCCCGCTATTCCCCGCAAAATCCCAGAACCAGAATCTGTACATCCTCCCTTCCATAATACCTACAACCAGCCCCCTTTGCCTCCCAAGTCACCGATCGAGTCATCGTCTCGCTCAAGGAAAGAGCGACTTGCGTTCAAACCGGGAGCCTACCTAGAAAACGGAGACCCGATTCGCTCCATTTTTCTTCCAAGAAGACTTCGAGCAGCCTTCTTGGATATTGCTTCGGAAAACACGAGAAGGGGCTTGGAGATGTGCGGCATTTTATGCGGAACACCAGTCAACAACGCGTTGTTTGTGCGATGCCTGCTGATTCCTGACCAAAAATGCACGTCTGACACCTGTGAAACGGAAAACGAGAGTGCCATATTCGACTTTTGTGCGGGGGAGGACCTGATGGTTCTGGGGTGGATTCACACACACCCAACCCAAACATGTTTCATGAGTTCGCGGGACTTGCACACCCATGCTGGATACCAGGTGATGATGCCGGAGAGTATTGCCATAGTCTGCGCGCCTAAATTTAATCCCTCGTGAGTCTCCGCGACCCAGTATGATTGTCAACCAGGGCTAACAGCAATCCAGGTATGGTATCTTCCGGCTGACGCATCCCCCAGGCCTGGATCACATTCTTGAGTGCAGGCAGTCGGAGATCTTTCATCAACATTCTATCGGCAATCTATACCGCGAGACAGAGCATCCAAATGGTCACGTCTACGAGAGTGACAAGATGCCCTTTGATATCAAAGATCTTCGATCAAGGTGATGCAGAGGCTCTCAAGCAGAGCCCGCCCTCAGCGACTGCATCAATTTGACCAGCTCATTTGAGTATCACTCTGCACGAACGAGTCGCGGAACTACCCACCGGCTTTCCTCGGGGTTTAGAGAAACGGCTCGCCAAAGCCGGTTGGTCATTACCCTCATGGAAACCCTCTTCCTCCCTTTTTGTGGGAGTTGTCAGGGCAGATGACTATGCAGTAGGATAGACTGAGCTAGCGAAGCACATCACCTGCACCGGGCTAGCTGCTTCGACCATCAGAGTGCATGGATTCTGAGGTGACACAATCCTCACACCGTAGCCATGAGACGCTACTACTGTAAAGGCATTCGTAGGCAGCATCTACAGTAGAAGTACCAAGACATTTGCTTCTTCAGCTGAGTGCCTGTCAGAGAATGTTCAAGTGCTGTCGACTGCAGAAACGTCACCACACATAACGCAGGAGGACTGTTGAAAGCCCCCCAACTTCCACCCACCTATCCACCCAAAGAAAAAAAAAAAAAAAAAAAAAAAAAAAAAAAAAAAAAAAAAGAAGAGGGAAAGCCGTTAGTTTCCCGAACAACTATCTCGCATCCTGGTTGGACCGGAGTTTTGCAGATCTTTACATCAAAAGCCAGTCCCATTTCACGGAATTCTAATGTACACGGGCTGCATGGCAATTCATGCGATTTGATGCAGAGCTGCCCAAGCACTGTTGCCAATAAATTGAAATAAAAGCTCGCGGTTCGCCGAGACCACGCCTCGGGTCGGACAGGCCTCGCAACGGCAGGCAATGGCGGAATGATTCTGAGCTGAAAGTCAGCCACGGAACACTTGGTCGATCTGTCATCGGTGTTGACGGGGCCATCTCACGTTTTCGGCCGTCCATGACCCGTTGTGGCATCAGTGTCGGTGACGCGGGAAATGATGGCGCCGCTTTTGGGGGCAACAGACACATAGTCACGTTGAGGGTGGGTTGAGGCAGCCGGGGAATAGCACAATGTCATGGAATCATTTCTACGTACTGTGTAGGTACATGTACCAATCTCACTTGCCTACCAGACCAGGGTAATACGTTCCTGGGAGATCTTGGCCCATGCCTGACAGGCAGCAACAAGCAATACCACGTACTGTATACCCTTCCTCGCTCTTTTCCCCACTTCTTTCCTTACTTTCCATGGTCACACATACAACTTCCTTTTTCTATCAAACCTTTTCGGCTTTGGATCGCCATGTGTTTCCGAAAAATCCTCCTTTTCACACCAGCTACGTCCCCGAGATAGATAGGACCATTGTTTCGACTCGAGACACGAGGGCTAAGACATGCATGCAGCAGCCCTCAGCAGTACAGGAGCCATGCCGCGTTCAGCCCTTTGCCGATATGTGGTGGGTCGTCAGTGATCTCTTCAAAATTGCTTGGTCATGAGTTGACTGGACGGAGTACGTAGTTCAGAAGCACAAAGGCATCTCTCCCCTCCCAATAGAACCCCCCCCCCGCCCCCGATCTACAAGGGTGTAGGTCAACATGGCAATGATTGAATGCACGGAGGTCTTCGCGACCAGTCAAGACTGACTTACACCCACGGCACATTCTACCTATCATATGCACGTCGGCTGCGCCGTGACTTTTGCCTGTCGAAATGGATGGAGCACATCTCTTGCTGGGGCCGAATGGATCCAATCCGCTGCAGCCTTCGATTGATGATTGTCGGCATTTCGCCACGTCACACTGGCCATCTACCTGTGCAATGAATGTACTGTACTGTACATTACGTGCCCGCTCGTCAGTTGAACTCAGACCTCTCGCTTTCTGGCCGTTGCTTTTTCAAATCCGCTTGACCAGATTTGCCAAATGAAAGGTGGGGAGACGGGATGGATGTCTAGATGATGGCACTTCTCAGCTGCTCAGAAGCAGCTGCAACACAACGTGTGATCGTCCACCCCCAACTGTAATCACTTCTTGACCGGCTAGTTTCACAAAATCCCGAAATTCAACAATCCTAGCCCTATCAGGACAAGCATACCTCTGAGCCGTACTTTGATTCGGTAGGAAAAGAGGTCACCTCGCAGCAGGAGCATG
>JMQE01001451.1:0-20149 GCA_000731825.1 Hypocrella siamensis | reverse complement strand
CCCCCCTTCTCCTCCCCAACAGCATGAGTCCAGATCCGACCTCGCGATCTGTGGCACAAATGGTCCTGAAGGCATCAGCACACCCTTTTGCGCCCCAAAACCCAAAACAGAGAGATGCTCCGGGCCTTTTTTCATTCAACGACACGCGCCACCAGCTTGGCACGGTTCAGCTGCGGCGGACGGCAAGTCGAGATGACGTAAATGACGCGTCTATTGCTCCTTCGTTGACACGCATTCCGAGTCTCGAGTCATCCTGGTGCTGCTGAAACAACGACGACCAGAGAAAAACAATGAAAAGCGGCCTCCTCATGCAATACGACGCTGTGTGAACCTTTTTTCCCCGCCATGGATTGCTCCATCGCAGAGCGTCGGGCCCAAGCTATCGTGCATGCTTGGGGAAACGGAACGATCGGAGACTTCCACAAGCGAGTCTTTGCGGGTGATGGGAACTTTTTCGCCAAGAATCTCAGAAGCTGCGAAAGTGGGAAAAAAAAAGGGGGCGGGCAAGTCGTTGCCACAATATATGCGTCTGTGGTTTCGGTTTCTAGGCCTTCTAGAAGAATACGTTAGGCAGCCTTTCAGCACTGTCGTTGTGTGGTCCTTTGGGCAAAGCCGCTCACACTCTTGTATTAGATAAGCGGCGGGGGCGGGAATCGCAGCCTCTAGCCTTTCCTGAAATAGGCATGCGCGGCGAACGAACGAAAGAACGAACGAACGAACGAACGGCCCCAACGAACGGGTAGATTGGGTTTCGGGCCCCCTTTTTGCTGATCTCTTAGGCTCAAACCTGTGCGCAGCTCTGCTTACTTACCTGGGTAGGTATCCTGTGCGTGTGTGTGCGAGTGTGCGAGTGTGCGAGTGTGCGAGTGTGCCACCGTCCGTCAACCATCCCGTCGAGCTAGCAAAAACCGACGCCATACACGCAGACAGGCGGATGTCCATGCGCGTAGAGAAGAACAAGGGCTGGAAGAAGGAGAACGGAATACCAGACGGCCCAGCTAGGGTGACAGTCGCTTTCGCCGAGACCCGTTCGCTTGCAGGTCGAGTGCCACGACTCTATCTCGTGGCTCGCCAATGCATGGTGCATCGCATCCATCCCCCACATCCCATGCCCGGGCGTGCAGCTCGAGCTGGATGATCAGCAGCAGCACGCACCTGATGGGAGGACGCAGCACTTTTGGCATTCTATTTTAATTTATTTTTTTTAAATCGGGTTTTTTTGCTTGTTCCTCTTCTTCTGTCGTCAGCGTCTGTGTACGGCGTAGCTGTATAAATAGTCAGATGAAGGATGTCCAGTTTTGTCCCCAGCTTGAGAATAATATAGATCAAGATTTTGGTTTGAAGCGAGCGTGATTATACCCGTTGCTTTTCCTGATATTACTCTTACCCTTTTTAATCTCCTTCCCCCCTTCTCCCCTCGAGAAATCATGACGGCGATGGCACGTCGCCTGACCGAGACCGTCACCCTCTTCCTGTCCCTTGCTGCTGTCGGTCTATGCACTCCGACGACAAAAGACCGGCCTACCGTGACCATCGACACGGGCACAGTCGTGGGCACGACAACCAGCCTGTCGTGCGGCTCGTCAGCCGCCAAGTTTCTGGGCATTCGTTTTGGCGCGCCGCCGTTGCGCTTTGCGCCTCCCCAGCCCGCCAGCCACCATGATGGAGTATACGATGCAACGGCGTTCAAGCCGACGTGCCTCCAGGCTTTTGTCTATCCAGAAGCGAACCGAAATAACCAGATAGCATGGTTCAACACACCGGCTCCGGATGGGGGTGAAGACGAGGACTGCCTGTTCCTGAACGTCTTTGCTCCGACAGCGGGTTCCCATGCGTCTTCTTGTGCCCGCAAGGCTGTCATGGTCTGGATCTATGGTGGAGGCTTCATGTTTGGATCCGGGAGCCTGGCCGAGTATGACGGTTCGAGCTTCGCTGCCAATCAAGACGTCATTGTTGTGACGTTTAATTATCGCACCAACGTATTTGGCTTCCCGGGATCGCCTGAGCTGTCGACGAAGCAGCAGAACCTGGGGTAAGTTGACAGTCTCCTGTCTTTTTTTTTGTATATAAAACATGCTTTCAGCCCTATCCCTCCTCCCCACACCCCACGCAACCCAATACAATCCTACCCAAGCCAGCAAGAAGAGAGATGCAGCATGTGAGAGGGAATTGGAAAAAAAAAACAAGCATGAAGAAGAGCTCCTTTTGACTCGTTCTTCCTCCTTTAATCTTGTTAAAGGAAAAAAAAAAAAGAGGGCGTGAAGAGAAAGACTGACTGGTTTAAACGCAGACTCTTGGACCAACGTCTCGCGCTAGACTGGGTCCAACGCAACATCGCAGCCTTTGGCGGCGACCCAGCCAAGGTGACATTGTTTGGCGAAAGCGCAGGGGGAGTGAGCGTCGATGCATTGGTCGGAGCGCCCCCTCATCCTGTCCCCTTCCGCGCGGCCATCATGGAGTCGGGCCAAGCAGCCATCAAGATCCCCGGCAACCCGTCCGCCGTTTCGTGGACACAGCTCGCCGCGGCGACCAACTGCTCGTTGCCGTCCAGCAGCAGCACGCTCGCCTGCCTGCGCCAGGTCCCTCCGCTCACCATCAAGGACATTGTGGAAAAGCAGGCGTTGAACTTTCAACCCATACGCGACGGCCTCACCTGGGCCCTGAACGAGCGCCAAGACCGCCTGACGTCCAGGGACGGAAACTCCAAAATCGCTCGCGTCCCCGTCCTGATTGGATCCAACGACAACGACGGCGGCCCCTTTGCCTACGGAGCCCCCAACCCCAAGGCCGTCCTGCAGAGCCTCGCTTCGCCAAACACCCCGCTGGATCCCATCCTCGATCTCCTCACGCAGATCTACTCGCCCGGTAACCCTGACCTGCTCGACACCAACGCCCTGCTGGCCAGGGTTCTGAGAGATGTCCTGTTCCAGTGTACCGCGCGCCTCGTGGCCCGCGAGAGCGCCCAGGTGGGCATCCCCACGTGGCGCTACTTCTTCAACGCGAGCTTCGCCAACAACGCGATTTATCCAGACAGTGGTGCCTACCACTCGGCCGAAATTTTCCCCGTCTTTGGCACCTATCGCCGCCAAGGGGCGACGCCCTTCCAGGCCGAGCTCAGCACCGTCATGCAGAAGGGCTGGGCTGACTTTGCCAAAGATCCGACTGGTGGTCCGGGGTGGCATGCCGTGCCCGAGTTGGCGCTGCTGGGAGGCAGGGCCACCCCCGGCGCTGACGACACCGGCAGGGAAGCCGTGTCTCCTTTGGACCCGAATAGCATTGACCAGGCCTGTCCCTTGTATGAGCCCATCTATGCTTCGTGGTCCACCTGAAGCGCAGTCGTCATGATGGTCCACAACCTTTTTCCCCTCATTTTCTTGTCTATACTTTCAGTGTCCATATTCTAGACCAATGCTCAGGAAATGAGCTCTACAATAAACGGCGTTGCTCAAACCCACGTTGCGGTGGGGCCGAGAAGAATCCAATTATGTTCAGATGATAAAGCCAAGCGTCATGGCGATCCCCCCTGACTAAGAGTGACGATCAAAGTTCCGAGTTTGCCGACCGGCTGTCCGGGTCGCGGGGAATACAAACTAAGAAAAGCGGGTCCGCCATCCTTCGCCGAGAGGATCATGTCATGGTTTTGAGCTTACGTCTTGTCATGCATAGCGTGGCAAAGATGTATCCGCACACGCACATGGCATCTTCAGGCATGTTTTTTTCATGGACACTACATTGGCGAGAGAAATGGTACCGAGCACGTCGCGCATGACATGATTCACATTGTCTTCATCTCCTTCGCGTTCTGCTCGACACAGGAGCAGGCTCAAACGCGTCGTCGGAAATCTCTTCGTCGCTGATTTCCGCGCTGTGCTGCGTCCCACCGCCGCGCTTTTGTGAAAAGTCCAGTGTCGTCTGTTTGTTCTTGGCTCCTCCTCTGACTGCAGGTTTTTTGGTTGTCGCGGCCGTCTTCCCCGCTGCCGGGGCCCTTCGCCCCCTGGCTGCGGCCCTGGTTGGCCGAGGAGGCTCCTGGTCCGACTCCATGATCACATCCTCATTTTCCTCCACTTCTTGCGCATCGTCGCTCCCTGCTGCTCTGCGGGATGTGCCTCGGCTCGCGGCCTTTCGAGTGGCCGTCTTAGTTCCCGCAGGCTTCGCCGTGCCCGATTTTGCCCCTCTTGCCGTAGTTCGTTTTTTCGAGGCGGCGACTGGTGCGTCGTCGTCGTCGTCGTCATCATCATCATCAACTTCGACGACGCCCCGACTTGAGCGGCCCAATGCCGCCGTTGTGGTAAGAGACGAATCGTGAGCTATGCCTTCATATGTCCACGCATCTGGCTCGTCTTCCCAGTTCCCGTCAAAGTCGCTGTCCCAGGTGTCGGGTCTTGGTCTTAGAACGCGCTTGCGCTCAACGTTCAGATTGCCTCTTCCAGCTCCGTTGACCAGCTGCCGCTCAATTCTCTCCCTGTAGATCTCCATGGCAGTGCCGAGGTCCTCATCATCCGACTCAAGTCCCAAAAGCTGCTTGACCTGCCCGGTCAAGTGTTCTGACACAAAGAGCTCCATGGCGTGCTTGTCGTCCTTCGACACGAACCGATCGACAGCGTCTCCGAAGGGACCCTGCGGGAGGACCTTGAGTGACTGGGCGCCCAAGAAATCTTGAACTAAAGATTCGACTTTCACAGCATCCGCATCGTCGCCAAGAGCCTCTAAAACATTGTCCGGCACCGTCGCATTCGCCTTGCCTAGACAAAACAGGACTTCAGTGAGTCACATCCCAAAGAGAGAGAAGGAAAAAAGGCAAGGAAAGAAAAAAAAAACCACACTCCTTACGCTGTGAGGGTTTCTTGCGGTAGAAATAGACGACGTCATTGGTATTGGCCACTTTGCCAGCAAAACGGTTCGAAAACCGCTGAGGATTCTCGCATTCGAAGACGCCCCCCTCAGATGCCGTATACTCGACTTTGAGCCTGATGAGAGGAAGAGGTCTCTCATCGAGGGCCTCCTCATCAGTTTGAATTGCCTCCCAGTCCGCATTCGCTTGCGTAATCATTTCCTCGACAACCTTCATCAAACGTCTCGTCACTTCCTGTCTGTTATCTTTCTTCTTGTCCAATCCCTTGAATCTCTTATCCTGCGTGAGAACAATCTCGCTGGTGGCAAATGGCCGCACAGACTTCAATGGGATTTTGTCAACCTTGAACTCTTTTCCCGTGACGCTGACGATTGCCACATGCTTTTGGACAGCTTCACCAGGGACCAGAGATGTGGCGACGGATGAGCCGGGTTGCATGACGTGAAAGCCAGTTTCGGGATTCCGGGTAGGGTCGATGATACACTCGTGCTCGTGGCCCCAAACAACCAGGTCAAGCCAGTCGGGTAGGACGTTTTCGGGCAAGTACGAGGTTGAAGTGTGCGCATGGTGATTCTGATGGACAGCCAGAAGGTTGAACCAGTCACCCATCTGTATATTTGGCCGAAACCATTTCACCTTGTGATCTCTAAAAGTTCGAAACATTCGTTCATCACGGACGTTGCTCAGCCCAAACAGAGCCAGTTTCGTCACACCCTTCTGCAGCAGAATCGGTTTGGCTTCGATATTGTCGGCCTCTGCCACCCGACCAAAGTAGTTTAGAAGCCCAGCAGCCTGGAGCAGGTCGAGCGAGCAGTAATTTCCATCACCAGAAGGATCGTCATGATTACCGTGGATGGAGAAGACTGGTATCGAGATGTTGATATCAGGGTCCTCGTAGTTGACGTGGGAAAAGGCACCTTCGAACACGGAAGCAGCATCGGAGAGGAATTCGAGCGGGCAAGGCTTCATGCCCAGACAATTCTGTCGAAGGGTGCGCATTACTTGGTACAAAGATTTTCGTGAAGGTTTGTTATCGTGGAAGAGATCGCCGGCGAGGAGGACCATGTCAACCTGCTCAGATCTGTTAGTGTGACATTGCTTCGTATTGCAGGTTCATCTTCAGGGTATCATACGTCTTCAGCCCGAGCGAGGTTGAGAATCTCATCGAAGGTTCTCCAGCTGTCGTCCTTGCGAATGGCATCGCGCTCCTCGAAGCCAACATGGTTATCCGTCGCGACAAGAATTCGGATCGTGTCGGCTTCTGCTGAGCAGCTTAGAGCCTGTATATAGCTGAGAGAAGGCTGAGAGCATTACCTGTCAATTCAGTCATTTCTGGTTGTGGTGCTGCACCGCCTCTCCAGAGGCAGCTTGGCCGGGTCGTGGATCATAAAGTGATTTTGAACAAGGAGGGTCCTGAACGGTCAGCGGCTGCGAGCTAAGCAGTGTGGCATGAATGCATGGCTAAATGTGGGGCCCCATAGTCTTTTTGGAGGGGCTCTGAGACGGCGACTAGACTCGCTGGCGTCCTTCAGACCTTCACATCCATGCGAGCCATCCCGAAATAGCGTCTGTTTCGATGAAAGCCGAGGCTCCCCTGATTACGAAAACATGATAAAGTAGGCAGGTATTCATGCAAAGACTATAGCAGTGCATCTAAAGAGGCAAGCCTCGCCCGACACGAGACCATGGGCAGTCCTCAGCATCATGACATCGTAATTAAAGAAGCACAGGCATCAGATAATAATTCCCCTTTTTCTCCAACCACCTCTGCCTTGCCAAGCAAACAGAACCAACACGCATGCCACCCAGACACAAATACCCTCGGCCCAAAATGTCGAGCTATAACACTGTATGCCGTAGCAAAACAAGTCATCGTCAGTGCCGTCGACAGTCCCAGAGGGCGATGGCTTCTTTGCGCCAGCCTGATACACGCCTGAATAAATAAGGCCCCAAAAAGTCGAGCCCAAAGCAGGCATCATGGCAATGATACCAAAGTTGGTCGCGAAGTTCTCAACGCCCCATATGATGGTGACGATGAGGGGCGTCAAACTGAAGATGGCACCGTATCCAGCGCCTACGAGGCCCGAGACAACCCAGAAGCGTCCGGCGTGATTTTGCACCGCACCTGACGCGAGGAAGATGAAGCCAAATGACATGATGAGCGCAAAAAAGATGACAAAGACGACTCGAGAGATTTTGAAGCGTTGCCTGGCGTGGGTCCCATTGGACGAGGACGAAAGTTGAATGTGTTGTGTCGTGGGTGCCGGGGCCAGGAGATCTGTGAGCGAGCCGATCAACAGGCGGGCAATGGTGCTGGTGATGCCAAAGATGGATACATGCGTCGCAGGTGACGTTGTCTCGGCGAGCCCCTCGAGCGATGGGGGAGTCAGCGTCCCTATGACGGTGCCCAAGTTGTTGACGAATGCTTCTGACGGACCCGTAATGAGCAAAAAAGCCGCGGCGAACGGCCACATGGTAGGGTCTGAGAGGAACTGTCGTGTCTCGGCATTCAGCACCCAATTCTTCTTCCATCGGGCATCTTCATCCTTGGTCGACCCGATCAAAGAATTGTTCTCCTGGCCGTCTTCAGCAGACACCGGGCCCGCCGATCGTTGGCTTCGCTGTGATGAACCAAGCAACGGAGCGCCTTCCAGCAAGCCGCTCGTCTCGAGCTCCTCGATGGCCTCATCGATCAGGTCATCCTCATCCACCACTCGCAGCAGAAAGCCTCCAATGATGCCCATGGCTATCAAAACAATGGCCAGAAAGACGAAAAAGCGGAATACATCAATGTCGCCTTTGGACCCGTCGGGCTTCGTCTCGTGTAGGAAGCGGCTGCCAAACTGACTAAGCCACAGGCCGCTGAGGCCAAAGCCGGCGATAGGCAAAGCGAGTGCCAATCCTCGATACTTTCCCTTGCCGAAGTTCTTCGCGCACGTCGAAACAGAGGCTATGTACATGGCGCAAGTGCCAGAGCCGATGCAGACAAAGGCAAAAATCATGAGAGGGTAGGTCCACTCGCTGCCAGCCCCACGGGGCTTCCTGAGCACATTGTATTCAATATCGAGCTTCCGGTAGACAAACGCAGCCGTACCGTATCCTACGCCGAACAAGACGGAAGACAGCAAGGCGAGCGGCGAAACGCCAATCCGATCACAGACGTATCCCATAACGGAGATGGGCAAGTACAGAGCCAAAGACCCAGCAATCGCGACGCCATTGACCTGGAACTGAGTATATCGCAAACGACTTTGGAACCGTGGTGCGTAAAGAGAAAAGGCGGCGATGGAGCCAGCACAGAGGGCTGCGAGCGTGGCGAAGATTAGGGACGTGATGCGAACGGTTTGCTTCTCGCGGGCCAACCGACGGCGATGAATCGACTCGGCAAGGGAGCTGACATCGTCGGCATAATCGGTCATGGCCGAGGAAGCTTCGCTGTCTATGACGACTGGGGTTGTCGTTGCGGGCTGGCGGTCATCGGAGCTCGACGGCATGGTCATGGTTAGCGCCCGAGTCTGTCTAGCCGACAGCGTGAGGCAGCACGATGCAAGGCAGACAATGCATAGCAAGAGGTCATTCGCTCGGGCGAGGGAGGGTAAATGAAGGGTAATGAAGGAAGAAGGAAAAAGCAGAGAAACGGGGCATAGCGATAGCGATAGGGATGGTAAACACGGGATGAAATACGTGGGCGGCTAGTTCCCGCGAGGACGGGAAGCTCGGTGACGATTCGATTGCAGGTGGTATCAGACAGGTCACGTTTCAAGGGAAGGGGGAAGGGGGTCCGCTAGAACAAATGGGGCAGGTCCGGTCACAGCAGCAGTGCGCAGCTCGCCTCACTCAGCATGCAGCCAGCCTGCCGCCGTGATGTGCTCCAAGCCGACCGTCACGTAATTTCCAACGAAACAGATTGTCGACGCTGGATGCTCGGGATGGACATGTGCTTCTCCTTACTTCATGCGATACTCAGTGTGCCATTTCTTTTTGCATAGGAGGAAGTTTTGATTCGCCCTGTGAAAAACGTTGATGTGCAAAAAGTCCTGCTTGTCTTGGTCAGCTCGATTCTCGGTGAACAGCCAGCCCCCCAGACATTAGCTCACGGAAACGTGCGAGGCAGCGAAATGTAGTGCAACAATGCAATGCCGGCCGCATTCATTAGTGCCTGTCAGCCAGCGCAAGGCGCACACATAGACTCGCCCTACAGGCTTCGAGCGTAAGGCGCGCGAGCGTCAGACCCATGAGTGCGTCGTCGTCGCTCCACTTTATCGCCAGCCTTGAGAAGCCTCGTGTCTGTCCTCCTTTCTTCACGACCTCGTCGCGCTCCAGTATCCAGCGAAAGGTCCAAACGCATCCAAAAGTGCTCCTGGTCAAAAGAAGTCCCTCAGAAGCTCAGATTCTGGCCATATAACCATGCCTTGTCAGCGGCGGACGCCATGGATCTACCCAACCCGGCAGCCATCAGTCGTGCCACGACTGCATTGCCCTTCACTCTCACACCCATCATTCAGGATCTCGTGAGGACGCGCTTCCCCGTCCCGGGATCAATCTTCCTAATCGAAGATATTCAGGTCGTCCCCTTGGCAGCCACAGGGCGCTGGCAGGTGGTCCGTCTCGTCCTCAGCGATGGAGAGCTCTGCATCCAGGCCGTACTGGGCGACGCAATGCACCGCTTCGTCCACGACTGCGAAATCCGCATCGGCAGCTACATTCGTGCCGACGAGCTCCAGCTGCACACGAGCAGGACGAAGGACCGGCAGGGAAGCTCAAAAGAGACAGTGTTTCTCGTAGTGCACGACCTGAAAACGGTTGGATGCAATCACGACGTGCAGAAGCTCCACGAAAAGCAAAACAACCCTGCCGAACCTGCTTCGGACAAAGGCAGATCCCCCATTCCGCAGCCCCAGTTCAAAACAGTTTCAGTATCCACCGAATCCAAACCTCGTTCGGCCAGTCGTCGTCGTCGTCGTCCTGACCGCAAGGATCCATCCCAAGACACGCACGTGGAGAACGCGTTTGAAGGGTTCGAGGCCTTTACTTTTCCCGTGAGAAGGCCGCGTGCTTCACCGCCCAGGTCTGCGCCAAGACTTCAGGCAGGGAGGCAGCCGCCCATCGCCCTGCCGCGGGACTGGCATGACGTCCAGACCCCGCTCAAGCTGACGACTTTGCGCGCCGTGCCCAACTTGCCCTATCACCAGAATTGGTCGTGTAATATCCTGGCCATAGTCGCATCGCTCTCGCCCGTCGAGACTTCCCAGCTTCTGCCCTACAAGCAGCGGACGGCTCGCATCACGGACCCGTCCACGGCGAAACAAGTCCACTTAACTGTCTTCCTGGATCCGGAGGGGTTCGAACCCAAAGTGGGGAGCGCGGTGCTGCTGACTGGGGTCAAGAACCACAGATATGACGGCGGAAGCTTGAAGAAATATGCGAGCGACAAGTCACAGGGTCGGTGGTGGTTTGAAGACCCGTGGGAGCTGCCATGGTGCGATGTCCGGGGCATCAAAAGCTGGTGGGCGGAAATGGAGGCATATTTCGCCAGTCAAGCTTCCGACGAGATACCGCAGTGAGGCTATTATGACTGCCGGCCGCGGCATTGCTATCTACCGGTCAGTTGCCTCTCGACCATGCGTTACGGGCACGTCTCGCTCGAGTCATGCACGAGCTCAAGCACGTTTGAACGCCTGCCTTCGTGAAGGTACACATCTGTGCTTGACATTTGACATTTTGACCCAGCCGTCATACAGTCAATCCTCTAGGCCAGGGAATTCTCAGCCTCGGGGCAATTCATGCTCATACAGATGCCACAAACGCAATTGTTTTGAAGTTTCACAAGTCCCGCAGATCCGATTAATTTCCACATTGCTCTCGACACCTAACGCGACTACTACTAGCCCAAGTAACCCCCCAACGCGGTCTTCTCAATATCAATTCATCGATTCTCGGCGCTCAAGGACATTTGCTCTAGTCCCAACACAGCTCTCTTCAAGTAAGCCCTGCCTTTACAGGGAGCGAAGTCATAGGCGGCGCATACTTCGGTGCATGTCGCAGGACCTCTGTGGATTCTGAGACTCTGCACGCACGTATTTTGAATCCGCCCTCTGTACTTGTCGCCATGACGCCTCACTGAATGA
Source organism: Hypocrella siamensis (assembly GCA_000731825.1). Lineage (NCBI taxonomy): Eukaryota > Fungi > Ascomycota > Sordariomycetes > Hypocreales > Clavicipitaceae > Hypocrella > Hypocrella siamensis. Next base: position 9,169 of record JMQE01001451.1, on the reverse strand, counting down.
GGGGCGCATCTTCCTCCATAAGAGACGCATCTTCCTCCATAAGAGACGCATCTTCCTCCATAAGAGACGCATCTCCCTCCATAAGAGACGCATCTTCCTCCACAAGAGGCGCATGTTCCTCCACAAGAGGCGCCTCTTGCCCTTTTGCAGAGGGTTTCTTAGCCTCGGCCTCCTTTGACGTCAGGCTCATTCTCGGCGTCGTCCTGTCCTTTGTTTGCCACAGCACCCACATGTCCGAAACCCACATCAGCTTAAGCCAAGAAGGATACTTGAACCACAGCAACATCGTCCTCGGCTTCACAATGACATGCAGGTGCAGATGATGCACCGATATGATGTCCGGCAAGATGATGGGGCCCAAGTTTCGCCGGCCCCGATGATAGCCGCAGTGGATAGCGGATTGTGGCACGTGAAGAAAACGTTTCTTCAAAAGCTTCTTCTTGATTCTATCCATGCGCAACACTGTTGCCCCACTGCGTCAGCAGACTGAAACTCTTTCTCTTGGAATGCGTAGGGGACACCTTGGGAGAAACAAACGTACGCAGCGACATGTCATCTTTCGTCAGAGCCTCAATGTCGCGGATGTGCTCTTTGGGCACGATGAGCCAGTGCTCCTCGCCTGCTAACTTGATGTTTCTAACAACCCCGATGTGTTCGTCCTTTTTTTTTTTTTTTCATACGGGACATCTTCAGCACATGAAATCATTCCCGCTCGTCTTTTTGAAACAGTTCCTGGCCGGGAGTGGCTTACTGACCTGATAGACGGCACCTTTGAAGAAGCCAGGCTCGCAGAACTTGCATTTGGGCTGCATCTTCTCTGTCCATTCGAGACGCTTGATGTACCTCCATACGTTTTGCACCACACTCAAGGCCTTTCTCATTGTGTCCATCGTGGATAAGGACAACGTGGGCTTCTCCTATTTGGCAAATTTCGAAAGCAAATGTTTGTAATTTTCTTATGCGTCGCCTTGTTGAATCCGCGTGGTTGGTCGGTGTTCGTAGCAGCCAAGACGCTTCGATGGCTTGGCCTTTGTGCCTGTCCTGAAACAGGCACTCGGTTATGATGAATGCGCTTTGTTGGTGGGAGGAGTGCAGCTGGGAGGAGTACGGTCGGTGATTCAATTGAATACAAAGTCAGTCAGTGGTCCATGATGGACTTCGCGCAAGAGGGATGTATTCGGACTATTTAAAGGCTCCGGAGAAAAGGACTCATGAGTGAATCGACAAGATTTCAAACGCAGCAATCCCAACCGCGGAATGGTGCAACGAGAATCAGTGCTGCGGACCAAGCCTCAAAAATTCGGAAAGCCCTGCTATTCAACCCCCTGGCTCTGAACAAGAACAATCTGTACGTATTCACTGGGCGAAGAGGCCTCTCGCCATTGCATGCCGGTCCCCCTTCCCGGGGGGGGTTTTGCGTTCTTCCCGGCGTCGGAAAAAAGCATGCCAGACCAAGACAAAGTGAAAGCGGGCTTACTACTGTCAGCCCAGACCATACGAGCCTACTGTTTCGTGCCAGCACAGCCACGCAGAGCATCGCCACAACACACGGACAGAACATGACCTTTTTCGTGATCCAACTTGTTTTTGACCCATGACAAGTGGAACAGCGAGCGACTCATCAAGCGGGTGATTCCTCGGGCGATTCTGTGTTCATATAGTCTTTGAGGAGAGCTGGCGCATCCCAGGCTAGATTGGCCATGGCGAAGAGTATAAGCAAAGCAAAAGCACACAGTGGGGCCAAGAGGGCGAAGACGGTAAAGCCATACGAGGCTCTTTGGAACCTGATGTCATTCTGCAAGTCTGTTGAATGACCGACTTCCATTGCCGCCAGTATCAGGGCGACGAAGACTGTTGCCGCGGCGATCCAGGAGACATTGTCACGAAAGAGATCGCCGTACGTATTCCAGTGCCGAAGGTGCGGATCAAAGGGCGAGAGGTAGCAAACTCGGTGCGCGAAATTGAGACGGGACAAGCGGAGTTCGGCGCGATAAAACCTCCAATGCATCTCTTCGGCCTTGTTCTTGGCCTTGTTCTTGGCCTTGTTCTTGGCCTCGTTGAGGATCTGCCTAGCCAGCGTCTTCCAGTCTTGCCACTTCAATCGGCCTCCGTCCACTCTATCAGGCAGAAGCCGGTTTTGCTGAGCAATATGAAAATCGGCCTCCGACGAAATGAGACAGGCATAGGTGTAGAGGAAGCCAAGGGCTATCTTGTGCTGACCCGACGCTTGTTTAGTTTCCCCTTTTCTCGAGTCTGAGACTTTATCGCTGTCGCTTTTTTCCTTCCAGAAGCTCCAGCCAAGCAAAAATGCTGGAATGGGTTTCACAAAGAGTCGCCGGTCATGGGTCCATAGCAGGTGCATGTCCATACGGTCAACGACGACGATTTTCCTGCCCATGGCAAGCTGAAAGTGCAACTGAATCGCTGGACGTTCCGAGCCCACAAACCATAGAGAATTTTTCATACGTTCAATTTCTCCAAGCGATAGTTCTCTGTTGAAGAACTCGGCCTGATCTTCGGTCGGATCGGAGATTTTTTCGGCTGCCTTCCCTGATTCGTTGTCCCTATAGCGGTACAAGGCCGGGAGAAGGTCCGGCTTCCGATCTCCTGAAGATGTTGATTCGGAGGCCTGTGTTCCGTTGTCTTCAATGCCCAGCACATTGATAGAAAATGGGGGTTTCTAAAGATGTCAGTCGTCAAGAGCGCGACAGAGGCAGGAAACCCGGGGCGGCATTTTCGAAGCTAGCACCATACCATGTCGTCTTCGCCGAGAGCGCCCACTTGACAAAGCTGAGATAATAATATGATGCACAGTATTTGTCTGGACAGGTCGTATTCCGCCTTATGAATATGAAACGCAACAGTCCATGGTGAAGATCAAATCGCTTGGGTTTGGCCCGGCGAAGGCTCGTCAGAAGAAGATCGACGCCTCTGTCCTGGAGCTGGTCGGATCAGTTAAAGTAGCAAACCGCAAAGCATTGATCCGCTTGGCGCCAGAAATGCGCGCAACATCGTTTCCTGTCTTTGTTGCTTCTTTTCATTCGCTGCTTCGTTTGTGATTACTTTCTCTCGTCACATACCCGTCATCCAATGGACATGCTGGATCGTTGGCCATGCATTGCAGCGTCATGATACACCAATTGGCGCACGCGTGGTGGGAGTACAGCGTCAAGAAAGCGGCTCAACGTCGTATTCTGCTGATGATCTGCGAGACTTGACTGTACTGTACGTACGTACCATGTCTTGAGGCAACCATCATAGGCATGTGGCCTTTGATCTCCCGTTGCTGCCTGACCGATGGTCAGCATACCGACATGATCCTGGGCCTTTTGATATCCGTGGTTGACGCTCCTTCAGACGAGGCTGAAGCGAGCGAGCCACCGTTTTCCTCGATCGAAACCAGATTTGATGCATGCCTTTTACTCTTACTCCATCGTTTCTTCTTGGGACGAAGAAATGATACCTGAGCTCAGTAGGGACTGTCTTGTCGATATGCAGCAGGCAGCCAGCCCATTTGATATTGAAGCGGGGTTCCCAGACGGCTTGGCTGCATGTCAGCCGTATGTTCCTCCGGTACTGCATGTACATGTACCCAGTACCTAGAGCAGACACCTATCAAAGGGGCGCACCTTCTCGCGATTGCTTTCTCCACCAGGCCAAGCATATCGACAAGACAGTCCCTACTTAGCTCAGGTATCATTTCTTCCTCCCAAGAAGAAACCTTCTCATCACTGCAGCGCTTCAGGTTCAGATTCACATTCGCGATGGCATATCAGTCATCTCCTCAATCTACGATAGCTGAAGCGGAGAGCTGCGGCATTCGCAGGAGAATGCCAAGTGCATAGAAGAAGCTCGGAATTCTGACAATTCTGGCCGCGTAGCAATGGGCTCCTACATTGCCGCCCCGTTGCCGCGCATTTGGCCACGTCCCTGATACGCGCTCCGTCCTAACTACTTCATTGGTCTCTTTCTCATCATAAGTCTCGCGCCAGGGTCCCAGAAGACATTCTCATCTGCACTCAGAGTCCTCGGCATGGACTTGCCCGCAGGGTACTTGAAATCGAATTCCGTGATCAGGCGCACCGCCAGCATCTTGATGAGCGCGACGCCAAGAAATCTGCCCGGGCACGCCTGGTTCCCATACCCAAACATAAGATTACTGTTCACGCCCGTTTGAGCAGCTTGGTGTTTGCCGTGTTGGTCCGGCGACGAATGGCGTCTGCTGTAGCCACGCATGGGGTCAAACGTGAATGGGTCGGGTGTGACGGCGGGATCCATCAAATGTTCGACGTGGGCGAAGGCGATTTTGCAGCCTTTTGGTATCTGTGTCCCGTCCTTGAGCGTCAGTGCCGAAAGCGCCATTCGCTGCGGATTCACTTTGCCATGGTCAGCCAAACAGCAGCCCTGGCCGGTTATTCGTACGTCGACCATCACTTACGGAACAAGGTGGGATGAACTCGGAAGCACTCCAGCAGGAACGAATCCATCTTTTCCAATCTCTTGTAGACCTCCTTATGATCGACCGTCACGTCTTGGCCCATCTGCTGACGAACTTGGTCGATCTCCTCCCGTAGCACCGGGAGCCATTCTGGATGCTCACAGAGTTCAAAGAGGAGCGAGGAAGTGGTTGATGAAATGGTGTGAATACTAGCGAATGTCATGGCGCACTGGCGACTAGCCATTTCAGAAACCCTGGTTTCCTCTTCGGTTCCGTGATCAAGCATCCAGTCGAGCAGCGCTTCGTCTTCGTCGTCTGGTATCGGCTCGTTGCGCTCCCTCTGTCCCAAGCCCTCCTGGTGCTTTTTCAATCTCGCACTGACCACCTGTTCGGCTTTCATACGGCATCGTCTCAGTCGAAATCGAGATGGGAGGAATCCTGCCACCATAGGACGTATCCATGTTGGAAACATTCTCAGCATGAAGGCAGTTGTGAACAAATCGAGCGTGTAAGTGACGCATACGCGAAGCCATTCGGGATCGCGGCAAGCTGGCTCGCCGACAAATAATCTGGCAGACATGCGGGCTAGCAGCATTTGTAAAACATGCTGAATATCGACCTCGGTCCATTCTACTAAGTGGTTCAGATGAGTCTCTCGGTAGGAAGAATGCAGCCGCGCACTCACCATCAGGCTGGGGTACATCGATATCCCATCCGTAGTCGAGTTCTTGCGACGCAAGCGTCAAGTGCTTTGGCAGCTCTGGTGTCAGTTTGCGCTTCAGAACTTCAGAGTGAAGGTGAGATCTGAGCAGGAAACGCAAGTCTGTCCATTCGTAAAGCATGTTCTAGCAATCAGCATCAGCGAAACCATGTCCACAAATCATGAGCTGCATTGTGAGTCGGGCATACTTGTGCGTGAGCGACATTGCCACTGAGAATTGATGGCGACATCAGGCGAATCTCTTCAAGATATTCAATCGGCAGAATATTGTAGTCTGCATCAAACCGGCGAACGATGAAAAGCGACCCCTTGAACTTTGGCACTTTTAGCAGCTCGCCCGAAGAAAAAAAAATGATGACATGGAAAACGTGGCAGCTCAAAGGTACCTTCTTGTATCCGCTTGCAATGATGCCCTTGGCCCCAGTCACGAACCTTGCCTGTAAAAGTATCGAGGGCTCGAGGCGAGACATGTAGTGAATGGGAAGGTTGGGGATATTCTTGTCGTTTCCCTTCATGACTGAAGATATGAGTACAACGGCCACGGCCACGCCTACAATCTGCTCAAAGCTCGCTGATCGGGCCAGCTCGACAAGTCGCGCGAGGCGGGCAGCAAGCTCGTTCCACGGCATCTTGGGTTCTTGTTCCACACAAAAGTCCAAGATGGTCGAGAGTAAGCCGTGATTTCCAATCAGCGTCGACAGCGATCTAGTAAACACGACGTCCGGAGCGAGAATGTCAGTGGCAGGAGATGAATTGGACTTGTTGCGAGACGAGTATCATCCCGAGACATCCCCAGATTCAATGACATCATATCCTGCGTCATGAGATAAGATGAGCTGAAAATGCTGCCAGGCCAATACCCATCACGAGTGTGGACTCGGAAGCCCCTCGTTCCGTCGATGTGACAGCCCCGAGGCGGGAAACGTCGAGCAGGGGGGGGGACTACATATCTCATATCTCCCTTATCGCAAGCATACATGCACTACATACGGAGTACAGTATCGATAATCTCGGCTCACCCAGAACAGGCATTCAACAGCTGAGAGACTGCCCAAAATTCGGATTTCTGCGCGCAACGAATCTCACCCGCTTGCACCAGTTCTCTACTTTAGGATATGCTTCCATGCACGAATTCAATTCAAAGTACCGACGATCACGATGCGCAGACAAATTTCTCTTTCGTCATCCATGACCTTGAGCTCACGCGTTCCGTCAAGTCTCTCCAATCACCACGTTGGCCTGGCGCTGTGTCTGCGCCTCGTGATGTGAGTTCGCCAAATCAACGATTTCCTCTGTGTGGATGAGACCATGTGGATAAGAGCAGATGGCATTCGCAGGGACAGCCCTCGGAAAAGACGGACAAAAGCAAAAAAATGTGTCCTGGCTCAGATCGCGAGCGGCATCATCGTCAACACGGGCGGCGTTGGTCTTTCCTTGTCCCGGGCGAGCTTGGTTATTCTAGTGCTGTCGCTGTGGCTCGAGGCGCGAGCACCAAGCGCCAAAAAGACGGGATAAGAGCTGCTGAAGAGTAAAGCATTGTACCAGAAGAAAAGAGGATGGTGCTTACTTTTGTAAATGAACATCTTTATTGTACGCAACAAAGACTTCACTCGGACCACTTCTTTGCACGCACGTCATGACCGCAAACGAGCTACAGACACCGACAGCCGTTGTCATCGGGAAAAAAGTAAATCTCATTTCATTGCCATAATAAACTCGAAAAGTGATGACAGCTCTAGCAGAGGGGGGGGGGGGGGGGGGGAGAGGAAAGACCAAGACAAGACAACATGGCAAGTAACGAAACTCGCTACGCTTTCCCATTCACGCCTTTCTTGGCATGTCCATTTATGTGCCCGTTGCCGTTACTCTTGTGCAAGGGATCCTTTACCCACTCCAGCCCCTCCAAGCTTCCATGCTTGGCGTGCGCAACGTCATCTCTGTAATTCTCCCGCCTCCTCCACGGCGCCTCGGTCGCCGCTCTGGGCAATATGCTCTGAGCCGACGTCACATAGGTAGAGGTGAGGTTGAGCACAGGCATCTCCTCCAGCTGCTTGCCGGCGGGTACGCGGGGCACTACGCTCGTGCAACCCCGGTCTTCCATGTTCCTGAGCAGTCGCGCCACCAACTGAGCAGTGGCGTCGACGCCGAGCGTCCACGAAGCGTCCGTGTATCCGATGGTGAAGACGGCGTTGGGCACGTCCTGCAGCATGCAGCCTCGCCAGATGAACTTGTCGGGGATGTTGAGCGGCGTCCCGTCGACGTGGATGGAAGCTCCGCCCGCGAGCTGCAGTTTCAGTCCTGTCGCCGTGATGATGATGTCGGCTTCGAGTGTCTGGCCGGAGCTGAGCTCAATGCCGGACGAAGTGACTGTCTTGATGGTATCGGTCACGACGTCGGCATGGCCAGTGTGCAGGGCCTTGAAGAAGTCGCCGTCTGGGCTGACGCAGAGCCGCTGCTCCCAGGGGTTGTAGGAGGGATTGAAGTGCGGATCGTGGGGGATGTGCTTGGGCAGGGCCCGCGTCGTCCGCCGCCGCAGGATCCAGCGCGCCAGCGAGGGATGGGCGGTGCAGAAGAGGAGGAACAGGCGCGAGGTGAGAATCCAGGAGAGGCGCTTGAAGCTGAGGGCCTTGTCCCGAGGGAGAATGTAGTCGACCCAGGTTTTGAGGGGCCGGTTGGGCAGCTGCAGGATGTAAGACGGGCTTCGCTGGAGCATAGTCGCCATCTTGGCCTTCTCCGCGAGCTTGGGAAGCAGCGTGATGGCCGTTGCGCCGGAGCCGATGACGACCACCTTCTTATCAGTGTAGTCTAGGTCCTCTGGCCAGAATTGCGGATGGACCACCTGGCCCTTGAAGCTTTCGAGGCCGGGGATCTTGGCCTGAAGAGGCGTGTTATAGTCGTAATAGCCTGTGCCGAGGACCACGAAGCGAGCCGACAACGACGTCTTTTCGCCGTTCTTGTTCACGCCCACTTCCCATGCCTGATCGTCGCTGGACCACTCGGCGCTCTCGACACGATGATGAAAGAGAATGTTCTTGTCGATGCCGAACTTGGCGGTGGCCTCGTCGAGATATGCCAGAATATCCCGGCCATGCGCAATGGGATTGTTGCGATTCCACGGATACCACTGGAACCCAAATGTGAAGAGATCCGAGTCGGATCGGATGCCGGGATACTTGAACAGATCCCAGGTTCCGCCAATGGTGTGCCGAGCTTCAAGAATGCAGTACTTGTACGAGGGGAATTCGGACTGGATGCGGTAGGCAGCATTGATTCCCGAAATGCCTCCGCCGACAATGACTACGTCGTAGTCTGGCGACGTCATGGTGATGGCAGGCCGTTGGATCTGGTGGCAACGTCGTGATTTGATGTCGTTGTTCCCTCTTTTCCTCAAACCAAGACAACAATGGCCGGGCATCTGCTAGCTACTGCTGCTGCTGCCACCTACTGGTGCGGGCGTGGGTTCGAAGCTTATATATGAACAATTGCGCCATGACGTTTTGCCTCGGCCTCGGCTTGATTGCGACTGGTCTGACCTGGGAACGAGCGGGAAGGGATCCAAGCTGGAACAGGAAGTTTCGACGACCTTGGGGAGGGGAATTGTGTGGAGAGAGGGGGGGGGGATGTGTAGATTCCGTACGTGTTCCGTAGATTGATCCGTCCCCGGGGCGTCTTAGACCCGCCAAGCCACTGCCGAGGCACGACAAACCTGCGTCCAACTCTTCAAACAGCTTTACCCAAAGGGGCGTTCCAGTGCGAAAGCGAGTGGCGATCTCCGCTTTTCTCAAGGTCGCCAGACCTGGATAGATAAAAATCGGTCGTTGATTGTGCACGAGCCGCCATGAAAATGACGCCGGCTCATTCGTCCATCTTGCATGTGCCATCCCCTACCGGTGTGTTGGTAAGGGGATGTCGTGCATTCGACGTCTTTTATGTGCAGGGGAGGGGGGGGGGGGGGGAGGGGGAAGAGGGGCGGTTTAGCAAGCCATGAAGATTCGATGTGACGTAGACAG
>JMQE01001450.1:0-20153 GCA_000731825.1 Hypocrella siamensis | reverse complement strand
TTTTCGACTGCAAGCAAGCTGTTCCCCATCCGTTATCAAAAAAAAAAAAAAAATGGGCCGTTGTTGTCAGCGTACGTGTAGAGTGTAAATGGTTTGTGCAACCGCGCGTTTCCACGCCTATCTGCGAAACCCGTGAAAAGTGAACGACAAGTCTCAATTGCAATTCAGACGCGCCAAATGGCTTTGGCTCCAATGTCGAAACGGATACCACGGCTGACTTGCGACACGCGGCGACATTCTTTCGTAGGCACATGCTCCTGCATGTTCAACTTGCGCTGGGAATGTGATTCGTCCTCTTTGTTCTCGAAAGGTGTTCCGGGGTCATCCCACTCCTCGGCACAGTGTGCAATCACACCCACTCGAGGCCGGGGTGTGTCCGATGACCTTGGGCTGACGACGGCACCTGACTGGCTCGTGGGTGGCCGCAAGACGGTTTTGGTGCAGGGCGTGAGTCAAGTTGAGAATGGGACCCCTTTGCCGTGCAGACAGAGACAAACATGGACAATGTGGTGTAATGTGAACTGAGTTTCGGACGTGCTGCCTGAAGTGAAAGCTGAGAGGGACCCAACATGCTCTCGGCGTGAAGAGGCAGCGTCGGTGTGTTGCCATGAGCTGGGGGCCGGGGGCCGGTTTCTCGTATCACCCGTCAGCGAGAAGTGATTGAGCGATTCTTTTTTTTGTCCCTCAAAACACAATCTGCGGCGGTTGCCAGTTCTCGACCACGGCAGCACGCCCATAATACAGCCCTCTATCAAGGCATCGACGACCAGGTGCGTCCACGTATGGGCACCGACGCCTGGCGCTGAAACATCGATTCTCTCCAGTTTCGCTGACTTACTTGCTCACGGGTGTCTAGCGTGTCAAGCGTGAGTGACCCGTAGGCAGACACCAGACCAAGCATCTGAAACCGTCTGGAAGAGGGGGCTGACCAGCAAGAGGCCTGATGGAGAGGAGACAAAGACAAGACCATGACCAAAAGGGCAGCCGCAGCGGAGCAGGCTGACCAGCCGGAGAGGCGGAGAGGCGGAGAGGCGTGAAACCACAAGCGATTGATTGCTCAAGAATCGCACAAGGCAGAAGGCGCGATTGAACGGGGCTGGACTAGGGGGTGCTTGTAGCAGTGTCACAAGGCGGGGCAGGAACACTCACAACCTTTTGGCCATCACAGTGCGCAGGGCACACACAATGCTTCACCCGGGTCTAACCTGCTCCTGGCTTGGCGGCGGACGGAAAGCTTCGGCGGACGGGCGCCAGGACGGGTCACTAGACATCTGGCTTCATTCCTGGCAGTGGCTTTCGTGCTTGGTGCTCGCTGGGACATTTCAAGTGTCGAGGTCAATGGCGGTCAGCTGAACTCAATGACGAAGAGGTGTAAACTCAAAGCTGGAGCGGGACTTGTAGCAGGCAGTAGAGGGTCCTGAGGACCGTGCCTTCCTTCTGCTAGAGGAGGGGGCGTCTGGGCAACATTAAACATCCCGCTCTTGCTATCAGCACGCCCTGCTTTTTCTTCCGCCGCCATCCATGCCCTGGCAGCCATCCACTTTTGGGTACCAACGGACACGCCCATTGCCATCAGCCATCTGTCGTTGCTTCTAATTGCTCAAACACGAGGCGAAGCCCGAGATTCAGGCACACATCAATTCGAAATATATCAACCCATAAAGGCCCTTCCGAGCGGCTCGCAGCTTTCGCAAAGCATTTGATTCACGGACTTCATTCAGCTGGCGGCAGTGATTGAGCCCGAATCGCCGAAGTGAAGCGCAGGCGGAATACGCTTCCTTCGGACTCGGAGCGTCTAACTCCGGTAGCGCAAGTGCTCTGGTGCCTTCCAAGACGGCTTTCAAGTCAATTTTTTATTGACGGGACTTCGCCACCCATCCACGTCAGTGTCAAGTGTTCAGTCATAAGCCTAATACATCAACTCGTACGGCTGACAAACCGGCGCCTGCACTGTGCGTGCACCTACAGCACAGCCTACAGACAGACTTTCGCCCCGTTCGACAAGAACAAACACGTCCCAATCAATACATCAAAGCAAAGCACCCAGCCTCCCCTTTCACTGGCTTCAAACCTACCGTTCTCTTCATCATCGCTCTTGGGCTCTCTACGATTTTTTTCGTCATTTGCCAATCTCACAATGGCCTCCGATTCACCGTCCGCCCACAAGGCGGTCGTCACCACAATGGCTCCGCCGCCTCCACCGGCTGACTCCAAGAAGCTCAACATTGGTGATCTCATGTCACCACCTGACGCATTGCTCGACAGCTTTCGTCAGGGAACCGTCTTCACCAAGAAGTCTGATAGTCTCGGCGGCCGAAAGTCATCACAACAGCCACTACCCATGTCACCACCAATTTCACCCTACAGCAGACCCTTCTCGACTGCCAATACGACCCTCGCCACTCCACATTGTCCTTCTCTCAAGGATCCCGTCTTATATCCGGTCGATGAGCGGTCTCCTACCAGCCCCACACAGCCGCCGCTGTTCGCACCCGCTGAGCTGGATCATCGAAGGATAGTCGATGAGCACGTCCGAGCCAGGTCCCAGTACATTTTTGATGGCGTGGCACCGCCAAGGAGGGAGGACTATGAGCTCGCCCTCACATTTCGCTCTCAGGTCATGGACCATTTTTCCACCAATCGAAAAGGATGGCTGCGCAAAGAACGAGCTCTTCTCGAGGCAGACAGACGAGCAGGGGCTCAGCGCTATCAGGTCATCTTGCCAGCCAAACTAATACCTGCGAAACCTGCAAGACAGCGGGCCGATCGTGTATCGAGGCCCCATGCTGTGCCTCGACCTATCCGTACTCTTGCCGCGGCGAACGGCTCGAGCCAATTGAAGATTTCCGCCCGCACGAGCGCGACGCCTGAACCTAGCCGTCGGGTCGTGGCTCCCAATCGCGAGGACAAGGACTTCGACTCGATTCCTGACTACTGCCCCCCGCTGGATACGCTGCCCAATCGGACCAACAGCCTCAAGGTGGATTGGAAAGGCCAGCCTATCGATCTCGGCGACGATTCCCATGCCAATCTCTTGCACCCAGATGAGCTTCTCCTCGCCGGCAATTTGCGTCTTGATTGTGCCACTTACTTGACGAGCAAGCGCCGCGTCTTCGAGCGCCGCTTGCAGTGCTTGCGGACTGGCAAGGAATTTCGTAAGACAGACGCGCAGCAAGCTTGCAAAATCGACGTCAACAAAGCCTCTAAACTGTGGACTGCCTTTGAGAAGGTCGGTTGGCTCGATGCAAGCTGGGTTCGTCAATTTCTTTGAGAGTTCATCTGTTGAGGGGCGAGTGGGACACTCATCGAATACCCACCATTGCCTGGTCGCAACACGCGTTTCACGCTCCGATGAGTTTACGCCATAGCAGCTTGATGATTTGATTTCTTCACGGTTCAATCGATTCCTTCGACCGGAGACGTGCGTGGCGCGCGCCAGCATCGGGCTGAGCGAGCCAAGTGCACACAACACATCATCTTCTTTCCCTCAACACGAGCTCTTCTCTTCGCTTTTTGCCAAGGCAAAGCATTTTCCCACACATTGGTATATTGTATCTTGAGCACGGAATGGTATGGCATTTTTTTTGGTTACCCGATATACACAGAGCACCAGAGATTATCACGATACCCGGAGTGGAATTTCACGTTGATTCCATTATGATCTCGTCACTCCACTCCACAACGAATTGGCGTTCCTTTGCTTTCTTTATTTTTTGTCTCTCCCCTGTCATGTGTTACGGTTGGAATTTGGTGCAGCAATGAATGGGCAGGGCAGGACTTACTTTCTCAACGTGTGTATGTGCGGAATATTATATGTCGGCGTTCGCACTTTGCTTGTGACGATGGGGATGGGGGCAGATTGCTGCACTATTCCCCCAAAACTCATCAGCCTCCTAATTGGCGATAATGTGACTTGGACTTGTCATACCTAATTTTCTCGTACTACTCGCCGCCGGAATCCATCCTGGGCCTCTGCGACAAGATGTTTCGCGCAATAATTTCGTATTTCTATAGTTCGGCTTTCTGGAGGATCTTATCTCTTTAAGGTTGCTTTCTGTGAAATGAGAATAAAGAGGCTTGTTAGGAAGAAGAGGAATGAAACTGGAATGGTTGAGTTCGGGGTTTTTATATTCGTTGAGCAATTTGAGGCCTCAGGCTTCTCCTTCTTAGCTGCCTGTGTGAAATTTGCCAGTGGCACAACTCACTTAGCAGCTGTACCGCTGGCCTTCTCAGCATATGAAAGTAGAAATGCATCACGTAGACCATGCAGCGCGTGCCAGATTACCTAGATGAGAGGAACACCCTGGGATGCACATGGTGCGTGTGCATGCCGCACAATATCAAAGAGACAACTTATCCATGTGTAGTCAGCCCTATAAAGAGGGAGGGTGTGGTACATGTACATGTAGCACGTACAGTATGCCACGTGGAGAACAATAGAGCCATGAGGGGAAGGAGACGGATGGGAAATTAAATGGAAGGGAATGGATGGGGAGGGGTCCATGTCTTATCAAGATCTTGCCGACGCACAGGGGGCCTTGAATGGGTGGAGACTTTTTGGACGGCGGAAAGAAGAACTGCATGCCCTATATGCTTGAATAGAGGGCCTTTATAAATGGACACAAACACAAAGGTATATCCATGGAGGTTTGTTCAGAAACCACGCATTAAACAGCGCGTGCTACTCCGTATACCGCGTGCTAAAAGCCCTTGCAGACCCAGCGGATTTGAACCTACGTAGTTTAAATTCACCATGACGTGAAGCTAGTAATAAGGGTTAGTTTATTTAACACCCTGAGAAATATAAAGCGTAGTCTAATCTAAAATGAGATCCGTTATTAGGCACCTTTTGCCATTGAAAAGTCTCATGTGCGCATTGACTCAGAGTCATTAACCTGGAGCAACTTGAGGCCTCAGGCTTCCAGTGCGAAATCTCATCCTCATTGCTTCTGATACCACGGCTGTCGAACAACTTCATCTTGTAATATCCCGCTCTGGGTCGGAACTGGCTCTTCTGACCTCATCAAGTCTTCTGAAGCTCACTTGGCAGCCTTTCGGCCTACAACAGTCCATCTCGTAAAGGCCCAGACCGAGCCGTCCCTGGTCTCTCTTGCAACCTCTGGCAGGATACGGTTCAGCCCATCCCTTACTGCGACATTGCCCGTCTTTTGCGCTAGCAGCTCGTGTATAGCCAAGCCACACTCATGCATCGCCATGGCCATATCTGACGGCGCATCCTTGACATCATACTGCACTTGTCCCAGGCCTGCGTCGCGGAAAAGGGTCGGCAATTTCGGGACCCAATGAGGGCTGAGTCGGGCGTCCTGGGGCTGCGAGATACTAAGGAGCTCAGCCAGCGCGTCAGTCTTGTTTTCGGGGCGGGACTTTTCGATGCGGAACGAGGCGACGTCGGGCTCGGCCCATTGAAGATATCCTCCCGGTTCTGCACCAACACCGGATTATTTAAACTGCCCAGCAGACATTAGGAAGGGAGCAACATCATACTTAGCAGCTTCGTCAAATTATCCATGGCGGCCTTCATATCCGTGTCTTTGAGGACGAAGGCAAAGTTCCGGATGTGCACGACGTCGTAGGCGCTCACCAAGTCATCAGGCACTGCGCTGAAGACATCGTACTCGCGGAGGGTGACGTTGGTTGGAAGCCATTCAGGTGGTGGAGTGGCATTGAAGGAGACATCGAGGCCATCGAGCGAGACCGAGACTGGCACACGCTTTGCCAGGTCTAAAAGCCAAACGCTGGTGGGAATTGCCTTCAATGAGTATGGGCAATTGGCAGCAGACCTGACAAAAAACTGTCATTGTAGAGGCGGTGCCTACGCAGTTCCGGTACCCACGTCTGCGACCCGCAGATGTGGATTGTTTTTGGTCGCTATCGCTGGGTGCAGGAGGTATCCAAAGAGCTCTACCCAGAGATAATGCTGCAAGTTGAGTCTGTTCATGGTGAGCAGGCGCATGCGAGAATCGTCTTGGCAGACAAATCTGTTGTTGTCGAGAAAATCTCTGGTAAAGACATAGTCGACTGCCATGATGATTGTCAAGAAAAGGTGTATGCGGCGCAGAGCGGAAGTCGCAAGACGTTGCAAGCTGATCGGCAGATCGATGTTGGTCTTGATCTCTAATCCTTTGTCTCCCGTCGACTACAAGTGGGCAAGCCGTCTCCTTTTATGCTCCTCATGAGAGCCGAAGGATGACGTATGGAAGGCTGCGGTGTTACCACGTAATGCGATTCTCCATTGCAGCTGTTGAGCATAATGTGGACGGCTACATGGGCATTGAAGCGAGCTCTGGCTGGTGTTAGCAAGAGAGCAGAGTGCCCTGAAAGAAAATATGCAACATGAAGTGCTGATCTTCACATGCCATGCCACTGACAGTGCTTTTGTCCTCTACTAGACGGCTCTACTGGACTCAATCACGCTGAAACTGTACATTCTCGTTGACTATGTGAGATGTGCTCATGTTGCGGTCGCCATAGAGAACACTGAGCGCTGAGAAGCAGACGTGACTGACTGTGACAAGGGCAGCGAAAGCTCTGTAACAGCCACATGGACACGTTCACATGTGCGGACTGTGAAGTAGCCGCCTGAAAAGCTCTTTGGACCCCCCCACACGTATACATGAAGCGGCAGAGAAACGGGTCGCTTAACAGACTACAGGACCGATTTGAAGCAGAAGCATGGCGAAAGACTGGAAAGTGTGCACAAATCGGTCAGGCAGGCAGCAACACCGACTTGTGACTTGACGACGCGAAGCCTACGATCTAGGGACTACTTGTTGGGTCTTTACGTGTACTTTCTCCCCGGAGACCGACTTCTCAGCACCAAATCCAGCGGACCCGGTGTGGTGGTGAAAAAGTCGGTCGCCTCGGCGAACATTCTTGTCCCATCCTCCCCATCAGCGAAGTCAAAGTCGAATTCCATGATGATCATGGCCGCTGCGATCCGGATCTCCATCAGACTCAAATTTTTGCCGAGACACGATTTCTTGCCTGCCCGTCGCAATTCATTTCATTCAGCATTCAGTATTCGCCATCTGCACTATACATGTTGCTTACCAATTGCCCATGGTACAAAGGCTCTCTTGTCCAGGATCAGATCTGGCTCCTCAGAGAACCGCTCGGGTATCCACTCTCTTGGCTTGACAAAATAGCGTGCGTCTAAGAATAGTGATGGTGCGAGACTGTGAGAACGCTTCCGTTGCAAAAGGGGCCAAGAGGGATGCTGTACCTCTCATCAAACTGAATTGGGGCGTCACGATGGTGGTGTTCTCCGGGACGTACGTTCCGTTGATGATGATGCCATTCGAAGGAGGCAAGCGGAGACCAGCCGACGGAACGGCCGGGTTAAGACGCAGGGTTTCGTAGATGGCCGAGTTCAAGAAGGGCGCATGCTGCAGCGTCTTGTAATCTTGAATGTCCATTTGGGCCAATTCGCTCCTAACACGGGTGAGGTATCTCGGATTCTGGATCAGATAGTAGAGCATGTTGGTGAGCACCTGACGAACCGGATCGCTTTTGAATGACCCGAAAGAGATTAGACGGCGTGTCGATGATGGTGGCGGCCGAGGAAGGCCTGCTCTGCTCACCTGCCTGCAATGATGACGAGCACAAAGTCGCCCAGGATGTGGCGCCAGTTTTTCTTGATGCCGCCAGTCCGTTCGGCTTCGCTCAGAACGTAGCCAATTATATTGTGGCGTTCCTCTCCGTGATTCTGGAGCGGACTTTGTCAGATGCGCACAAATCGCTCCATTTCATCATACCTTGATGTTTCTCTCCAGTTCGGAGTGTGCCCAGGAGAAGAAACGCCTGTAGTACTTCATTCTTTCGATGAATGGGATGCCCATAAGGAGGTGCTTCATCCAGGGAACCGCTGCCAGAGGCCCGAGTAGATGATGAGCCATGTGATACTGTTGCATGATGGGATGTGCACCCTCTGTGAGATTCTTGAAATCTGTCGACAAGCCGAATAATCCCATGACATCGAAAGTATAGTACTCCAACCATGTGGAAACGTTGATTGACTGGCCTTGACGCAATCGGAGCTGTTTGAGGAGTTCTCGTGCGCGTGAATAGACAAGTGACTCGGCTCTGTCGAGTGCTGGACGTTTTCGTGTCAAGACGTGGGCTGTGTATGTGTGTGTATGTGTGTGTATGTGTGTGATTCCAATTTCACGGTTGACAGTCATGACGCACCCTTAATACTAAAAGCTTGATCCCATACTTTGCGTCTGTGTGTATGATCCTTCTCATCCCTTGTAGTATCTAGAGATACCATCGGCTGGACAATGTCGTAGTACGCTGCCCTTGCAAAATTGGACTCAGGCCCGTGAACCTGGTAATAGGCTTCCAGTCCAAAAATTGTCATCTCGCTCGGGCCTTGCGTGAAAGCAAGTTAACGACTGCACAAAGATCTCTGGTAACTCGGCATAAGCGGCTGCCACAAACCTGTCCTCACCATGTCGCCGTGCTTCACACGAAGCTCCTCGAGACTGTCGCAATTGCGACGATGAGCCATTTTCCACATATGGGTCAATTTTGTGAGCCGCATATGAAAAGGACCTGGTATGCCTCGAAGGGGCGATTCAAAGAGCCGATAAAAAGTGAGGCTCGCAAATACCGCAAGTATGTACGCCGTAGAGATTGTGATGCACTCGAGAAACGTCTCGTGGCTAGTCAGATGCGCGTACTGATTCTTGATGAAGGCCACAACAAGGAAAGACAAGATGTGTAGACGGGCAATCTTGGCTGCCATCAGATCATGTTCACCGCGATTGAAGTACACACGGTGGGCAAAACAGCCAACGAGTGCGGCTGCCAGGGCCTGCTCAGCGAGCTGGATCATCTTCTGGCATTAGGGGTAGAATGGAGTCACGGCGGAGCTGTAGCGAAGGAGGCCCCTTTCGAGGCAAAAGTTGAGAGCGAGACTCGGGGCCGTCAAGGAAAGTCAAGCGCGGCGCTTAATTCGGATTCGGATTGTTTGGCTGTAGCCGATCATGCTGCGCGTCTTGGCCGCCCCAAGATGCGGTCAGACTTGTCTTGGCCGCTTTGCATCGGCGGCCGACGAGGTTTGAAGGGGGCCAAATGGAAAGACAGCCACCGCCTTCTCAACGACAGCCGTCAGATGTCGAGTACGGCTTGCTGACAACGTCATCTTGGTCCTACCTTGGTTTCTTGAATTGGGCTCAAGGACGCGTACTTTGCGATCCTTGGCCTGCGCGTTACCAGACAACAGGCATGAACGCCCGGGGTTGTGGTGAGAAAACTGAAAGGTGATGAATGTCTTGGCTTGCCGGGGTGTTGCGCAGAAAAAAAAGAGGACTCCGTAGGCCAGCACTCTGCATCATTCGATTTGACAGGGGTTTCACTTGCATATGCAACCTTCTTGGCAGGTTTTCCATCCCATCACCATGACAAGGCATGAAAGCAATGCCGATCTGTGTCATGACCTCTCCGCATTCCAACGGACAAAGAGTCCTTTGTCTCGGAAGCTGCGCGTGCGCCATCATTCTATCTGCATGAGCTATGAAGATCCTTTTGCCGATCTTTCTGATCGAGGACGATACGGAGGCTAATAAACTGGTCGATTCAAACGCGGCTTACAGGGTCGCATTCAGCTTTGGGGCACATCATCCCCAAAAGCTCGGCACCTCTTGAAGCAACCTGTCGGCCGGGTTGTCGGTTGATGAAACGTCCAGGATTCTCGTCTATTTCGGTCCCAATGACTCGGTACATTAACGCTTGTGCCGATATCCAACATCCATGATCCGGAACCCTTGATCTTCTAAAATACGAGACGCTGTGTGACAGCAGGCCTGGACACTTTTTCCCTGGTAAAATGAACACGTCGGGGTGGGGACCTTCGCCATGGGGAGTGGTCGGCCTGGCCTTCTGAGGTCCCCTGAGGGGAAGAAGTTGATTTGATCGCCCACGCGTCTCTGCTCATTTTCATCAAGGTATGAGACCTGAGGCAGCAAAGAGAGAGGGAGAAAAGAAAAGAAGAAAATGAAGAGAGAAGAAAAAAGGCGTCCGTCTCCACTTGACCATGATCATGTAGCAAGCATGAAGCCTTTCCATCAAGCTCCCAGAGTCCGTCCTCTACCCAGTAAGCCGCCCTCATGTCAGCACGGCCCCCATAAGCTGACATCGGGAGGTTGCAGATGATGATGCATTCCAACGAGTCACTCATCAAACCGCTTCAGTCAAGACGTGTTTCCATCCAATGGCTCGCCAAACGCCAAAGCATGACGTGCACGTTCATGGGAAGCAGATGCACGACAGCTGCGGCACTTCAGCAACCCCCTTGAAGACTGTAGTCATCCTGTTGTCCTGTCCGGTGCATCCTTTGTTGCCAGACTTGTACCCGACAAGCTTTGCGTGCACAGCGATCATCTTGACGGCCGGTGCCTTCAAACATATTGCTGATTTAATAATCCAAGACCTCTCGCCATCTGCCACGACCAATGCTTCAATACACAATCACCCGCCAAGCGAAAACGCGCTGCCTGAGCAATGTCCATGACAACATACGAGGCTCGTCCCATCAGCGACATGGATGAGACTCAACAGCCTCGCATGTACGGTGCTTGCGCCGTCTTTATTGTTTTGACCACTGTGGCCGTCGTATTGCGATTTGTATCACTTCACCTCTCGCGATCGCTTTGGCGCCGCGATGATGTTCTGATAATCGCAGGTTGGATCTTCTTTGTTGCTTTCGCGGGATTAGTTATAGGTATGTTTTCGAACCGTCTCGCCTCCCCAACAATCCTCGTCCGAGACCTCAATACCTTTGGGGAAAAAAAGGCAAAAGCAAAAGCAGGAGAGAAAAGAAAAGAATCGTGGTCGTTGATTGTCAATGAACATCTCTGACCAGCTTGAGCAGCCGACGTACGTTACTCGGGCGTGGGACTTCATGAGCCCCATGTAAAGACGATGGATCCCGGAATGCTACGTCTTTGGGGCCAGCTTCTCATCCCCATCGCCGAGATTTACAACGCGGCCGTGGCTCTTCCAAAACTAGCAATAGTGAGCATCTACTTGTCAATCTTTGCCAGGAATCGTGTCTTTCGTATTCTGTGCTACGGAGCAGCTTTATGGATTTTTGGCAACGTCCTTGCCAATCTCATTGTCGGCTTTACCATATGCATCCCACTATCGCATCTTTGGGGAGAAGAAGCTGGTCACTGCGGGAACCTCAATGCGTGGTTCTTCTGGGGACGAATTGTTAACATAGTTTCGGATGTGGCGATTCTCATCCTCCCTATTCCACTCACTTCGAGGCTTAACATGTCAACGCGAGTGAAGCTAGGTCTCTTGTTCACTTTCAGTCTCGGCAGCCTGTAAGTGCGAACCCCCGGTCCGAAATGCCAACAACGCCTCGCTTTGCATTCAAAGATAATTTTCCACTAACCACACGGTAGTGGCCTGATAAGCTCCGTTATTGGAGTGGTTGTCATCTCGAGGACCAATGCCATGAGCGATGACACATGGTCCGGAGCCACGATATTGCTTTGGGGCATCATCGAAGCTGGAATATATTTGATCGCCTCCTGCATACTGTCGTTCAAACCGCTGGGAAGACTGCTGTGGAGGAAACTGCGGGCGCAAAGGGCCGAGGATGGAGCAAGCCCGCATGGCGGCGGTCCAACCGTTTACAAAACGAAGCAAGAAGAAGCAGACGATGCAACTGACACGGTCGCTCTGTGCATCGTGGAAGGAGGTTTCGAGACCCGACAGATAGCTCCCGAGGGCAACATTGTGCTGGAGCGAGGTTATGCCGTTGAGTCGCGGTGAATGGCCTTGCCTACATGACCGAGAGTTTCTACTGCGGATGGAGATGCACAGGCGAGAATTGGCTCGTGCTTTGAATGGTACATGAGACCTTTGAACCGCTGCAAAACCGCTGCAAAACCGCTACGAGCTATAAAAAGGTCGAGGGATGAGTGCTCGCTCAGCAGGACGTGGCAGGGGTAAGGCCCATTAAGATTTGAATGGTAGCGCATGATCCTCGATTGAACCGTGGAAAGATAAGGCCAGCAGTGAGCAAATAGAAGCGTCGCTGCCCGTAGGCAGATCAATACAGGGCCTTGCTCCCTCGGGACGACCGATCACCATGTGTCACCCTCAATTCCCCCGCCCCTCTGTCTCACTAGACACCCCCGCGAATCCATTGATCGCCCGTCTTCTTTGCTGGCCATGCTCGACGACCTTCTGTGCTCAAATATGCACCTGAGCGTCACGAAGTGAGTGGCCGACATGACGCTCCACTCACGTCTCAAACCTTGATTTGCTGATGGAGATCTGGGATAAGCATCACCGAAACGTGTGACTTTCTCTTGTCATCGGCCAGCTCAGCATGCTTGGCTCATCATTTTCCCCCTCAATCCTCCGCCATTCCTCGGTCCGCTTATCTTCATGGTGCCGAAATCCCGTGTCTGGTTTGGGACTACCAAGTCACACAGACATGCTGCATTGCATCCTCCAAGCCGCATTTCAGGCATCGAGTCTGGCATGATTTCTGACATGGCGGCCTGATGCGGACGGGCAGCGAATATCCCCTGTCGGCCCTGGTCGATCTCACAGTGTTGAGTGAACAGCATGTGCCCATTGAATAGGATAGGTATGAGCCAGCCCAGGTGGCTAGCCAACTGCCGAGATCAGGCTCACCCCGATCAAATATAAAACCTTGCTTCAACAATATCACTACACTGGCCCTCCCTTAGCTGTCTAGGTCATAATCACAGCCCCCGGAGCCAAAGGTCTGAGATCACACGGTCATCAAAATGGCAGCGGATTACGTTTTGACCCGAGATTTCCTTGATAACAATAGGTTTGTCGATTCAACACTTGATGTCGGTCTCCTTACTCGCTCATATGGTTTAGGATCAACCTACAACACTACCAATGGATCCAGCTATTCGGTTACCTCATTCATCCAGCTATTCCGGTTCGTGGCACTTCGCCGTTACGAATCGCTGACGTAGGCACCGGAACTGGGTAGCGAAGACCCTACATATTGCATCATCTGCCATCTTTCGTCCCCCATTCCCCTACTTCCCCCCCTTCCCCCCCTTCTTGGCCAAGTGGTCGCTCAGCCGCTCGACCATGTCGATCAAGTTCAATCAGAGTGGACTAAATAACAAGAACTTTTTCTCTTTGCCACCTTTAGGATCTGGCTCTCAAATCTAGCCACTCAGCTGCCCGACTCTGTCTCACTCGATGGTCTCGACGTCTCTTTCGACGCCACACCGCCACGAGAGTGGCTTCCATTCAACATGACTCTCATCAAATATGACATCTTGTCACCTCCACCTGACTTCCTTGTCGGTGCTTATGACATTGTGCACATAAGGAACTTCAGCCTTGTACTACAGGCTGCAGAGATTAGGCCCACTCTAGCAAACCTCGTCAGATTACTCAGTAAAACTCCCTCTTGATCGTGTACAGGGGAACTTTGTTGATCTGACGCTTGACTAGAACCAGGTGGATATCTTCAGTGGGGCGAATCTGATGTTGGCTCCTTTCGTATCGAGAAAAGCCATCCTGAGAATAGAGTCGATGCCTTGACTGAGCTATTCAAGAATACTGGGTCACAAGATGCCCGGCTGAATCCCGCTTGGGTTCCGAGTCTACCGATCCACTTCCGTGAGATAGGTCTACGAAACGTGCAACTGGATAAAAAGGACGCACCAGGGCACATGGTTCAGGCTATGCATGAGTGCAACCTGGTTATTCATGAGCTTATTGCTTCTAAATTAGGTAATGCCACTATCAGGGAGAGATTGAGACAGATTATGCCGCAGGTAGAGCAGGAGACCAAAGAGGGATCGGCATGGGCTTTTACAAGATGGACTGTTATAGGCCAACTGGTCTCTCGTCGACGTTTTGAGCGGACGAGATGACGAGGCACACATCCACGACGCCAAAATGAGTCAACCATTGATTACATGTCTTCAGATTGCGCTGGTAGATCTTCTCGCGGATATAAGGGTCTTGCCTTGTGCAGTGGTTGGTCATTCATCGGGCGAAATAGCAGCCGCTTATTCCATCGGAGCCTTGGATCATGTCTCAGCAGTCAAGATTGCTTACTATCGAGGCATCGTTTCTTCGCGTCTTGCAGAGTCTAAACAAGACATGGGGATGATGGCAGTCGGTCTTTCGGGCGAGGGCTTCCTGCCTTACGCGTCACGCCTTCAGGACATAAGCGATTCGGTTGGAGTATCGATTGGCTGCTTCAACAGCCCCAACAGTATCACCTTGACGGGTGCCTTGCCACAGCTCAAAGTCATTACCGAGTGGTTGAAAGAGGACGACGTATTCCATCGTAAGCTCCAGGTATCAGTAGCCTACCATTCTCAATTCATGGAGGCAGTCTGTGCTGAGTACGGAGAGATGCTACGAGATCTCAAGCCAGGCACTCGCCCTCGTCTTTCCATCTCAATGATATCGACTGTCACCAGAGATGTTGCGGATCTCCAAGCTCTTCAAAAAGCCGAGTACTGGCAAGAGAACTTGGTACGGCCTGTTGATTTACAGACTGCCTTTTACAGTCTCCTCGCATTCACCAATCGGCCGCTCAGGAGGAACCCAGGGCAGCATGGCTCTCACAGTCTCCATCTCGCGAATGTGCTGGAGATAGGTCCCCATCGTGCCTTGCATGGACCAGTCCGCGAGATGCTGCAAGATTACGCTGCTGAAAGGAAGCCATCTTACGTTGCATCTCTTGTGCGAGGTCAGGATGCAGCAGTGACGTTGCTTCGCGGCTTGGGAACATTACATTGCTCTGGATGTCCCGTAGATATGCCTCGTGTCAATGGCCTAGACAGCCAGCATCCGAGGCCTGCTCCTGCCAACATGCCTCGGTATCCCTTCAACCATCAGCACAAGCACTGGAGAGAGTCCCGCATCAGCCACAATTTCCGCTTCCAGGCGGCGCAGCGGAACGACCTGCTCGGAATGCGGAGCCTTGACTGGAATCCACAGGAGGCTCAGTGGCGAAACGTCCTGAGGCTGAATGAAGTGCCCTGGATGAGGGATCACAGGGTCAATAATGACATTGTCTTTCCTGGAGCTGGCTTCGTTGTGATGGCCCTAGAAGCGCTCATTCAACTCTTCAAAGACCCGACTATTGTTCGCGGTGTTTTCTTTGAGGAAGTATCGTTCCTGCGCCCCATACGCTTCACTGAGGAACAAGATCAAGTTGAAACACAACTCACTCTGTCTTCTTCCGGCCCTGTTGACGGCAGGCCTGGCCCTCCGTCAAAATTTCGAATCTTTGCTTACGAGAATGGCAGCTATCTGGAATGCGCCAACGGGTTGGTACGGCCTGTGTTCGACGATGCAGTGCATGGTGAGATCATGACACGCGGCCCCTGGACGACGGACGAGTGGTTCTACAGAATCTCTGCATCTTGTCGAGAAGATGAACGCAACCTTTATGACGAAATGGGGGGTTCATCTGTAACCTATGGTCCAGCCTTCCAAAACATCAAGCACCTGTGTTTAGGCCAAAGCGGAGAAGCCATCGCTCAGCTCGATACCTCGGCCTGGAGGTCGTCGGCGTCGACTGGCCCCAGCCCCTTTTCCACCATTCATCCTTGTTCGCTGGATGGTCTCGCTCAGCTCATTGTTCCGGCGCTGACCATAGTGCGGCGCGACCTCCCCACCATGGTTCCGGTGCGAGCCGACAGCATATGGATCGATTGCAGCAGTCAAAAGCTATGGGACGGACAGGTTCGCGTCCTGGCCGAGTGCATTCTAGGAGAAGGACACTGTGGTGCTTCGGCGGATCTCGTCGGCACTTCCAACGAGTCCAACACGCCGCTCGTCTACTTGAAGGGCTTGACAACCGCCTTCATAGAGAAGAACCCGGCGTCTTCATCCGAGATGGAGGAGCCACCTGCGCCACGCAAGCTGTGCACCCGCATGCTCTGGAAGCCGGACTTGGACATGATGGACCAAGACCAGATCGTGACGCACTGCACGCGTCAAAGACCGCCCCAGGAAGGCGATGTATTGATCCGGTTCCGACATCAGTCACTGGCCATCATGGCCTTTGTAATGGAAGCTATCGACTACGTGGACTCAGAGATAGTCCCGAGAAAACTCCCAGCACACCTCCAAAGCTATGTCGACTGGATGAGGTTCCAGTGGCAGAGGCTTGTCGATGGCCAACTCCCGATCAGTCTCCAACAAGTCCAAGCTCTCCTTTCTGACCCAAAGGCCCGCAAGAGTCTCATCATCAATGTCAGCAAGACGGACGCAGAGGGCTCATTTTTCATGCAAATTGGCCAAAATCTTCTGCATATGCTGAATGGTGAAGTCGATCCTTTACACGTAATGTTTCACAATGGCTCCGCGCATCGTTACTATGAGAACATGCTCTCGAGCCAGCATCATGCTCACCCGATCTCTGCGTATGTTGATCTTTTGTGCTTCAAAAACCCCTCGATGAAGATTCTCGAGATAGGGGCCGGGACTGGCGGCCAAACGACGTGTCTGCTCGAGACGATGAGCAAGGACAATATCGACAGGTGGCAGACCTACGACTACACTGACATCTCACCCTCGTTCTTCAGCGAGGCGCGAACCAAGTTTCAGCACCACAGCAGCAAGATGAACTTCAAGACATGCGACGTTTCTCAAGATCCAGTGTCTCAGGGCTTCGATGCAGCGAGTTACGATCTGGTGGTTGCGTCGCACGTGCTTCACGCCACCCAGAGTCTCCGAGGCTCTTTGATCAACATCAGAAACCTTCTGAAACCTGGTGGAAAGCTGCTTTTGCTCGAGACGACGGCGCCAGACGCCTTGCTGGCTTTTGCTTTCGGACTACTCAAAGACTGGTGGAGTCCGTTGGAGCATGAGGAACGATCTCGGCACAGTCCGTGTGTACCAGTGCAGCAATGGGATCACCTTTTGCGGACCGTGCAGTTCTCCGGAGTCGACTTTGAGATTCCAGGCCAGGGCGAGGCCGAAACCCGGTATAGCAGCATCATGATTGCTACTGCTGCTGATGGTCCCGTTGATCATGGTCTCATCCCACCCGAGGTCCCAGGCGAGGTAGTTATACTCGTCAATCATACATCGGAGCCCCAGAAGAAGCTGGCAAAAGCCATTCAGAGAGACCTTGGATTAGTCTCGGGTGTCCACAGGCTTTCCAGCCTCAAAAAGGTATTTCAAAGAGAACAACGGGGTCCCAGATTGACTGTATCGCTACTCGAGTATGACTCGGTCTTCCTGGACGGCATGTCAGAAGCAGACTTCTCGGACCTCAAGCTAGCTCTGACGAGAGTTTCAAGTATTGTCTGGGTGACGAGGCATCGTGCAGATACAGGGTCAGATCCTCGACACGCTCTTGCGGACGGATTGGGCCGCGTCTTGATGTCCGAGGAGGCCGGCAACAAATTCATTACATTATCATTGAGTGGACTGCAGCAGAGAGAAGAAGCTTTTTCGACTCTTGTGGCTTCTCTCGTGCACAAGACTCTCCGTGAGCCCGTGGAGTGCACGGAAACCAAGTACGTTGCCAGTGGCAACATGCTGCACGTGAGCCGGGTCTACGAGAACTCTGCCGGAAACAGCATGATTGCAGAAAAGACGGCCAACGTCAAACGAGAAGGCGAATACAGCTTTTCCTCGGACAACACCTATGTCATAGCGGGCGGCCTTGGCGGCCTGGGGAGAATCCTTGCACTTTGGATGGCGCATCGCGGAGCTCGACACCTAGTTCTTATATCCCGCTCAGGCGCTCGTAGTACCGCTGCGAGAGCTCTTCTTGATGAGCTCAGCTCTCAGGGCGTACAAGCCGAGACGCCCCTGGTTGACATCAGCGACCTTGGCGCGCTGAGCGACGAGTTGAAAAGGCTGGGCAGCATCATGCCGCCGATCAAGGGTGTAATACAGGCATCTGTTGCCTTGCGCGTGAGTCATGACAAGACCACAAACCTGCTGGGATAAAAGAGGCCGGCTGACAGAACTGCCAGGATAATTTGTTCGTGAACATGACGTACGAAGACTGGATCGTTAGCACGCGGGCCAAAGTCGCCGGCTCTTGGAACTTACACGTAGCCACGCCGAAGGACGTCGACTTCTTCATACTCCTCTCTTCCCTGAACGGCATCATGGGCGGCCGAGCACAGGCAAACTACGGCGCAGGCAACGCATTTGAGGACGCCCTGGCAGAGCACCGGCTGCGCTCGGGTCTCAAGGCCGTCTCTATTGATCTAGGACTCATGGTCTCACACGGCGTGGTTGCCGAGTCGACGCAGCTGCTGGCATCGATGCGCCGCATAGGCCATCTCATGGACATAAATAGAGAGGAGTTCCTCGCCATCATGGACTACTACTGCGATCCCAACCTGGCAATCCTCGACCCAGCCGACGCGCAAATCCTCGTCGGAATCGAACTTCCAGACGCGATTCTCGCCAAAGGCATCGATCATCACCACCTCATACGACGCCCCATGTTTCGTCACCTTTACCAGATGAGAACTGGCAGTGGCTCGAGCGTCACCGGAGAGCAGCCGATCCAGCAGGTCCTTGTTGACCGACAATCGCTCCTTGCCGCATGCGAGTCCCACGACGACGCCGCAAAACTTGTTCTCGGCTGGCTGTCAGTCAAGGTGGCACAGGCTCTAGGACTCTCGCCCGAGGACATTGATGTCCGCAGGCCGCTGCACACCTACGGCATGGACTCTCTTGTGGCTATTGATCTCAAAAACTGGCTGTCGCGGGAAACCGGCTCCGCGATCGAAGTCTTCTCTCTGATGGGCAACACGCCCATGACGATGCTTGCTCGAGAGATTGCGGGCAAGAGTCGATATCTGTCTTTTACAATTACCAGCAGCTAGATGTCGTCTGTGATCAAAAGAGAGTAGGATGAATCAAGTCCAGCTCATGAAGAACAAAGGGGGCTTTTGAAGACAAGGATATACCTTTGTGCTTGTGTCTATTTACGAAGGCCCTCTATTAAAGCCTTGTCCTCTAAGATAAGATGTTTTATGTAATAGCTCTTTAGTTTTATAAATTAACTTTTTAAAGCGTTTTTTATTTTTATTAAGGTTATTTTTATTTTTTTCAAAAATATTAAAATGTGATGGTGCAGCCCAATGGGCCATAGTGAGTGCAGGCATGCAACGCCCCGGTGATGTTCGGGGCCCTTAGCCGTCAGGCCAAAAGGATACGAATTGAACAAAGTCACGTATCACCTCTTCAACCTGCACTATCGCTGCGCGACCGGCCCGCGCGCGCACACATCGCTAGGACTAAGGTTGGGCATTAGCCCAGTCCATGATAAAAGTCCTTAAATAATTCTACTTTAATAAGTAGCTTAATAAATTAAAATTAGGAGAAATCCCTTATATATATAATAAATATTAAATTATATTTAATATATAATTTAAGTAGATAAAAGTATTTAATAATATTAACGACTATGTGGCCTTGAAGTGGGCGTCGAATGGTGTCGGTGAGAAAGCAGAGTTTATTTATTTATTTGAATACGCATGCTAGCTAGGCTATAGGGTAAGCTATAACTAAGCCTTGATTATGTACTTCTACGGGATAAGCTATATTTAGAAAAACTAGGAAGCCTAGAGAAAAACCTATATATAATACTAATTCCCTCCTAGGCATGAGGTTAAAAGGCTTTATATTAACATAGTAGCTATTACTAATCCTTTTTTATTCTCTCTTTATAGGCTATATTAGCCCTTTTTTTTTTGCTTTTTTATAAGCTTCTAACCTATACCTATAGTATTAGTAATATCTGCCTTATCCTTAGGATTAATATTAGTTATCGCCCGTATTTTAGACCTAGCTAAGGTTGCTTTATGGTTCTTCTTCGGCATTCTAAAGCCCTATCAGCCCTAATATCAAGTTACAAGTTGCAGCTAATAACATACGTTTAAGTGGACGATGCGATGTGCGCCGGGAATGCGGGTTGATGATATCGGTTGTGATTGTGACAGGTGCTTGTAATTGCAGACGATACAAGGCGTCAGGTCTTGTGTTGGCTGTTGGCTTGCGACCGTGGAAGAGGTGAGATGAAGAGAGGAATAAGAAAGAGTTGCTCGTAGAAAAATCGCTGCTTTTTGTACTGCGCTATGCGAACCTTGAGTTCGTACGTAAGGCTGCGGATTATA